>CAUYLG010061465.1:0-38107 GCA_963573385.1 Cacajao melanocephalus | reverse complement strand
CCATGTCCCTACAAAGGACACGAACTCATCGTTTTTTATGGCTGCCTAGTATTCCATGGTGTATATGTGCCACATTTTCCCTGTCCAGTCTATCATCGATGGGCATATGGGTTGGTTCCAGGTCTTTGTTATTGTAAACAGTGCCGCAATGAACATATGTGTGCATGCGACTTCATAATTGAAAGATTTATAATCCTTTGGGTATATACCCAGTAATGAGATTGCTGGATCAAATGGAATTTCTATTTCCAGGTCCTTGAGGAATCACCACACTGTCTTCCACAATAGTTGAACTAATTTACACTCCCACCAACAGTGTAAAAGTATTCCTATTTCTCCACATCCTCTCCAGCATCTGTTGTCTCCAGATTTTTTAATGATCGCCATTCTAACTTGTGTGAGATGGTATTTCAATGTAGTTTTGATTTGCGTTTCTCTAATGACCAGTGATGATGAGCATTTTTTCATATGTTTGTTGGCCTCATATATGTCTTCTTTTGTAAAGTGTCTGTTCGTATCCTTCGCCCACTTTTGAATGGGATTTTTGTTTTTTTTTCTTGTAAATCTGTTTTAGTTCTTTGTAGATTCTGGATATTAGCCGTTTGTCAGATGGGTAGATTGTAAAAATTTTTCCCATTCTGTTGGTTGCCGATTCACTCCAATGACTGTTTCTTTTGCTGTGCAGAAGCTCTGGAGTTTAATTAGATCCCATTTGTCTATTTTGGCTTTTGTTGCCAATGCTTTTGGTGTTTTAGTCATGAAGTCCTTTCCTATGCCTATGTCCTGAATGGTTTTGCCTAGATTTTCTTCTAGGGTTTTTATGGTGTTATGCTTAAGTCTTTAATCCATCTGGAGTTAATTTTAGTGTAAGGTGTCAGGAAGGGGTCCAGTTTCTGCTTTCTGCACATGGCTAGCCAGTTTTCCCAACACCATTTATTAAACAGGGAATCCTTTCTCCATTGCTTGTTTTTGTGAAGTTTGTGAAATATCAGATGGTTGTAGATGTGTGGCATTGCCTCCGAGGACTTTGGTCTGTTCCATTGGTCTATATCTCTGTTTTGGTGCCTGTACCATGCTGTTTTGATTACTGTAGCCTTGTAGTATAGTTTGAAGTCAGGTAGCGTGATGCCTCCAGCTTTGTTCTTTTTGCTTAGAATTGACTTGGCTCTGCAGGCTCTCCTTTGGTTCCATATGAAGTTTAAGGTGGTTTTTTCCAGTTCTGTGAAGAAGGTCACTGGTAGCTTGATGGGGATAGCATTGAATCTATAAATTACTTTGGGCAGTATGGCTATTTTCACGATATTGATTCTTCCTAACCATGAGCATGGAATCTGTTTCTCCTCTGTTTATGTTCTCTCTTATTTCATTGAGCAGTCGTTTGTAGTTTTTCTTGAAGAGGTCCTTTACATCCTTTATTAGTTGTATTCCTAGGTATTTTGTTCTTTGTAGCAATTCAAATGGCAGTTCGTTCTTGATTTGGCTCTCTTTAAGTCTGTTATTGGTTTATGGGAATGCTTATGATTTTTACACATTAGGTCTTAGGTCTTTTTAAAACAATGTGGAGATTCAGAGAAAAACAAACCATACTTGATTTGGGGAATAAAGGAGGAAAACTCACAAAAGAGGTGCCCTTTGGGTGGAACCTTGAGATCCAGATGTTATAGAAGAGAAAGAAGTATGAAATCAATGGTCTTCATAAGGTAGAGTCTAAGTTGTCTTCTCTCAGACTCAGTTTCTTACTAGGAAAGTGAAGTTAAGCATAATTCCCTATACGCTTAACTAATATATGTAAAAATGTTGTGCTCAAATCCTTCCTCTTCTTCTCTTTCATTATTTCCCCAACACCACACTACAGGTCCCAAGAGGTGGGCTTATACTTCAGTCTACCAGAACCATCCTACAGGTTGTTGCTGATTTTGATCTTTCCTCACAGCTTAAAAACATCTGCATTTTCATCATTGGGCTTTTGTGGGGAGTGAGACATAAAAATAACCTAAAAAATTTAAAATAAATTTTGCACGATTGTAAGATGAATCAGAAAGGGAAAATTCGTGTTTGTTGTATACTCTCTATGAATTCACTTTGCTAGAGTCTTGTGATAGATGGACCTTTGTGCAGCTCTCCTGAGCATGGGCCGCCACAGTACTTTCATGAAATCATTGTGCCAGAGCTGCCAGTATTGTGCAAAGAGGGCCTGGAGGAGGGAGGAAGACATCTTAAAGAAAGGGACAGAGTATTGGAAGTCATTAGAAAATAAAAATGCAGGACATCTAAACAAAAAAATTATTTTAACTATGTCTCAACCATACTTTTTCTTTTACTTTTGAGCAGTACTGATGAGTTATTTTGTAGAATGTCCTTCAATTTCGGTTTTCCTAATTTTTTTCTCAGGACTATACTGAAGGTATTGGGGAATACTAAACATATTTATACTAAAAAAGTTGTTTATCTGAAATTCAAATTTAACTGGAGTCCTGTATTTTATCTGTTAACCCTAGTCAAATGAGACAATAAGGTCAAAGAGTTAAGAAGTAATAAAGATATTTTTATAAGAGTATATAGTTTTCAAAGTGCCATCATGTTCCTTATCTCATTTTGACCTCATATCATATCAACAAAACGTTGGTACTATTCCTCTAATTTTAGAGATAATGAAAGATGAGGTTCAGAGAGCTTAGGTGACTTACCTAAGGACATACCACTGGTAGGTGGCAGTGTTGGCACTTCAACTAGTTATTTCATTATTATTTTGAGATGGAGTTTCACTCTTGTTGTCCAGGCTGGAGTGCAATGGAGTGATCTCAGCTTGCTGCAACCTCCACCTCCTGTTCAAGCGATTCTCCTGCCTCAGCTTCCAGAATAGCGGGGATTACAGGCATGCGCCACCATGCCCGGCTAATTTTTTTGTATTTTTATTAGAGACGGGATTTCATCATGTTGGTCAGCCTAGTCTCAAACTCCTGAACTCAGGTGATCTCCCTGCCTTGGCCTCACAAAGTGCTGGGATTACAGCTGTGAGCCACTGTGCCCAGCCCAGCACAGTTGTCTTTTAAACTTCTTATTTTGAGATAATTTTAGACTTAAAAAACAAAAAACTTTTCCTAATGTTAACATCTAATATACCTGTGGAACAATGACAAAAACTAAGAAATTAACTTTAGTACTATTCACTAAAGTATGGACTTTATACATATTTCATTGATTTTTCTTTTTCACAAATGTCCTTATTCCTGGGATCCAATTCAGAGTCCCACATTGCATTTAATTGTCAGGTCTCCTGCCATATGTAACAGTTCCTCACAGCTTTTCCTTTTCTTTTACTTTTGAGCAGTACTGATGAGTTATTTTGTAGAATGTCCTTCAATTTCGGTTTTCCTAATTTTTTTTCTCAGGACTATACTGAAGGTATTGGGGAAAATGCCACAGCACAGATGTGTCCTTCTCAGGCTGTGATATCAGGTATATTATGCTGATACATATTATTGGTGACATTAACCCTGATCACCTGGTTAAGATGGCATCTGCTGGAATTTTCCCACTGTAAATTTGCTGTTTTCCCCTTCCTTATTACCAAATATTATGAGAAGTGACACTTGAGACTATAAAAAGATGCTGTTTATACTTAAACTTTCCCTCATTAACTAATTTTAGCTTCTTGTGGTGGATCTTGCTTGCTGCCGTTATTATTATGATGTTGTAATGGTCATTTTCTATTTTCCCCATTTTCTCTACATTTATTAAGTGAAACTATTCTGTTGGAAAGAGACATTGCTTCATTCCTTATTTCAGCTCAGTTATTTTAATTCCAAGTCTACTGCTGTTTTCACTAAAACACAGATGAAGAAAAAAGTATAGGATTTTGAGTTATAGTAAAGGTATGATTGTTTCAAGTACACAGTGGAAGGAGCATGAAAATAATTTTACTTATTTTACTAATATTGATCAAACCCTTATTTCTATACAGGGCCTTGTGTTAGGTATTGCGAAGGAAAGAAATGCACAAAAAAATCTCATAGAGGCTGATAAATCAAAGATAATACTTAAAGTACTCTTTGTAAGAGGGATAATAAAACTTCTCAGCTGAATGTTGAACTGATAAATGATTACGTTGATGACTGTGGCAATGGTAAGTGAGTTGTAATGCAGTTGTCAAGCACTTGTGGCAAGCTCAGCTCTCAGTAATATAGAATATACTCAACCAGATGATCATGATGTATGTACTGATTTTGGCACATACGTCATGTGCCATGGGTTCCAGGCACATGCATAGTATCAAGTATGTAGGGTTATAAGCACCAAGAGATCTTTCTCATAATTTATAGAAAGAAAAACCAAACCAGAAGATAACCATTTTGACTGTCTTTAGAATCCATGATTCCTTTCTGTCTGGGAGAGATTATGAGGCTTCGGAAAATTCAAATTTAACTCGCTTCTCATTAAGGAAATAGTGAATTAACCTATATGTGGTATCTGAAAAAATTAAACTTCTACTCTCAGTGCTTTCTTTCTTAACTGGCCTAAAATGGACCTTACAGGTCTAATCTCAGTAACTCAAATATTATCAGAGAAAAATGGCCTGCCATGGTCAAAACATAGCAGATTATTTTAACTAGTAGTTAATAAAACTGAACAACAATATTAAAGGAAACACCTATAGTCCTTTGGCATGAGACTAGAGGCAAATGTAGATTCTCCTCTGTGAGTGTGAATGGTCTACTATCAAGCAATCATTTATATATTCAGGTAGAATGTGAATTGCTTGGGAAACACCCATGATGTGAGGTGAAGAGTACCAATTGTCCATTTTAAAAATCCATTTTAAAGTACCATTTAAAAAAATCCAACAGTAGAGCCTATTCCAGCTATAATAGGCTTTCATTTACGTTCTTACTTAAATGTAGGTAATAACCTGAGTTTGAGATGCAGGGAATAACCTGCATTTTAGAGAGGAGGAAAATGAGGCTCAGAGCCAATGTCATTTTTGCTAACAATGGTGGATCTTGGGCTTGGATCCCAAACTTCTGATTATGAGATGTGTGTTTTTTTGCCTCATGCCATGTTACATCTAGCTGGTAAAATACCTAAAATTCTGCACAACTCTAGGTAATATGTCCCACTTTGCCTGGAACAATTCAGATTTATCCTTTTTTTGCAGCATAATTATTAATAATATTACCTTTTACTCTCAAAAATGTTTTAAATTGGACCAGAGATTATATAGTAATTTCACTGATGGCACAGCTCAGGGAGACTCCAACTTGGGCTTCAATGTTTAAATTGGTGTTAAAGAAATCCCTAACGAATTGCTTATATACATTACAAAAAGGCAATATTATTTAAGATATTAGTATCTAAATATGCCATGACACATTCTAATGTTGGAATTATATATAAATATTCATGTGTGTATATGTGTATATATGTATATCTGTATATATATATATATATGTGTGTATGTGTATATGTGTATACATATATAGTTGCCTAGAAAAAAGCTCACAAAAAGGCAAAATTATAATAATTTGAGAATATAAAATTTCCATCTTGAAGGAAACATGAGCGTGTAGAGAGGAGTCAATACCATAATAATAATTCTTCTCACAAATGCAGTAGAACTTTATATTACCAAGCACTTTCTGATCATATTTTCTCATTTCGACTTCGTAAGACTGCTCAATGAGTAAACTAATCCCCCATTTTGCAGGTGAAGCCAAAATGCAGACATACAGTGAATAAGGCAGATCTGAGACCTCTGTGTTTGTCCTCATTAAGACCCTTCACCACTGACCTTTAACCTTATCCTGTTATTGGCTTTCCAAGCTAACAGTGAGACATTGAACTTATAGCCAGAGGCATATTATTACGCTTGTGCTGTTTGTCTCTCATCTCCTTGAGTCGGAAAAGGAGAGCATAATAGTGCCACAAAATAACACAGGAGAAACTAAGTAAAGCTTCTCTTTTATTTAAAGCTGACATTCAGCCAGTGGGTTAATTTCTGTCTCAAGCTATTCAAAGTAACGTTTGTTGGGACTGTGCTGTGATTTATAGCAGCTTGCTAGTCTTCTCTAGTCCTCAGTTTCTCCATCTGAAAAATGAAACTTTTAACTAGATCATCTCCATGGTTCTCTTTGGCTGTAATGATGCATGACTCCATGATTCTGAGCTTCTGGGAAAAGGGCAAATTCCAAAGCTGTATTCCAGAACCACCCTGTCTAACTTGGGCTCTTCTTTTCTTTGCATTTGGAGTGAGCCCAAAAGAAAGGTCATTTTTGCAGACATCTTGATGTTGTACTCCAATGTCCTCATTAAATAACAGGAGCCCGGACTGGCAGGCCCAAGGGAATATTCAATCAAGGAGAAAAAGGCCAAGTCATTACTGGAACCCTATCATCAGAGCTGTAAGCCAAGCATCTATTCCTGGGCGTTAGCTGAAAGCGTGTTTAATCATGTGCTATCTCTCCCTCCTTATGCAGGTTCCGTTTGTCAAATGTGTGTGACCCTTATGATAAGTCACCAGAGGTGATGAGGGAGAGAGAGAAAGAAAGAAAATTACAACTGTAAATAGTCTCTGAACAGTGAAAGATCAAAACAGACAGTCTCTGGCTTTACCGGATGAGTCACCGTTGCAGCCCGACCGCAAAAACAAGTGTGGCTTCTCTACTTAGCAGCAGTCTTCCTGTCTGGAAAGGAAACACTGTTCAGATTGGAGATATTGGCCATTTTACAGACTTCAAAGCAACTTAGGCAACTGAACTGTCAGGTGGGAAAACAGGTAAAACAATTTTTCCTAGAGTTTGTCTGGAGAATCAGCTACTCGACTGTGATTTGAAGCTGCATGGAAATGCTTTCATCTTTAGCCAAAGATGTTTATTTTAAAAAGTTTTAGTATGGTGGTCTTCAGTTCTAGTGTAGTACATCTATTTTTCCTCAAATAATATAAGTTATTTTTTTCTGGAAGAGACTTGTTTCCAGGCACTGAGCTAGGTTCTAAGGGGGATGGAGATGTAATCAACATGAGGACCATCTAATGAGGAAGTGGGACCAGTACCTGTATCATGACAGTAGGAAAGGAAATATGTGCTGAAAACGGGAGAAACACGATACCATGATGGTGCAAGGAAACCAGAGGTGGGTGTTGATGAATGGTTACCCCATGAGAGACTAGTGTAGAGAAAGGCCTATGTATTCAAGATTTAGCAGTGAGGCTAATTTAGCTTAAAATGTAACTTACAAATAAGGAAGTAGAAGAAATAAAACTGGAAAGAGAGACTTGGATCTCATCTGGAAGGTGTTTGATTGCTAGAATGAAAATTTGGGGTCTTATTCTGTGTACTGTAGAGACTGGGAGAGAAAAAGCAGAAATGTTATGAGAAGGTAATAATGCCAACTCCAGAGAGGAAAAGGCAAAGGAGCAAGATCAAGATCAGTGAGAAGACTCTTGCCACAGTTCAGGAAAGAAATTAATTTTGGCCTGATATGGTTTGACTCTGTGTCCCTACTCAAATGTCATCTTGAAATGTAATCCCCTCGTGTTGAGGGAGGGAAGTGACTGGATTATGAGGGTGGTTTCCCCTTTGCTGTTCTTTTAATAGTGAGTTCCCACACTATCTGATGGTTTTATAAGCCCTGCTTGCACTTCTCTCCTGCCACCATGTGCAGAAGGTCCTTGCTTTCCTTTCTGCCATGATTGTAAGTTTCCTGAGGCCTCTTCCGCTCTGTGGAACTGTGAGGAGTCAATTGAGCCTCTTTCCTTTATAGATTACCCAGTCTCAGGCAGCATCTTTGTAGCAGTGTGAGAACAAACTAATACATGGCCCCTCACCTAGAGCATTCCATCTAGAGTTAAAGAAGGGAAGATCTACAGGAGAGGGCTGTGTTCACACATCTGAATTTCTAATCTAGTCCTTGAGGATATCAATATAAACAGAAGTATTCACCATCACAGAATGGTTTAGTGTATGTTGAAGTCATTGAGTGGAGGTATATGAGACTCTGAAGACTGTGGCCAACTCAATTTGACATAACAAAGGAAAGTTGCTCACTTCACAGAAGTATGGAGGCAAATAGTGTTACCTGGACTACTCATACTGCAGGCTTTACTCGCTGCTTGGAATTTTGAATGCATATGTTAGATACTCAACCCATAATTTCTTTCTAGTGTGTGATTCGTTTCCAGCAAAGGTCCCAGCCCTTGGTCTTTAGAAAGCAGTGATGCCAGAAGGAAGAGCTCCCACCTTATCTGGTGGCTCTAACCCTGTGTGTCTGACCTGGGGTAAATCACCTGCCACCTCTGGGGCTTGGTTTCCTCATCTGCAAAATGAACATGTAATGTTCTTCTGTGTTCAAGGCCCTCCAGAGTTTCACAGTTTAGGTTGTATATTCAGAACAAGTAGCATCCATTACTAACATTATCTATTACAAAATGAACCAATGTCATTGAACCCTCCTGAGAGCCCTGGGAGTTAGCAATGTGGGTATCTTTTTTTTTTTTAAGAGACAGAGCCTCTCTTTGTTGCCCAGGATGGAGCACAGTGATATGATCATAGCTCACTGCAGCCTTGACGTCCCTCGCTCAAGTGACCCTCCCACCTCAACCTCCATGAGTAGGTGGAACTAGATATAGGGGTATGCCACCATACCTGACTAATTTTTAAAATATTTTGTAGAGTTGGGGTCTCACAATGTGGTACGGGCTTGTCTCAAACTTCTGGCTTCAAGCAATCGCCTTTTCTCAGCCTCCCAAAGTGCTGGAATTACAGGCATGAGCCACTGCACCTGGCTGGCATAATTATTTTAAAGACATTTTACTTATCTGTTAATACAGCCACTTGGAAGGTAAGTAATTTTCAGTAGGACTTACAATGATTTACTGATCTAGTCAAGACTGGAACCTTGGCCACCTGACTCCTAGCGCAGTGCTCTCTCCACCCTACCAGGCTGCACTGATCAGCAAAGTACATGACAAGGAATGTACTCAGTTTTCTATAATTGTTCTTGAATATTCTGTGTTTTTATCGTTTCTTCTGAGTGAGGATAGCCCAACAGAAAAACAATTGTTTTATGGGTCACTGAAAAGTTTTAGTGGTTAAATGCATGTCTTTAAATCTACTTCCTTTCCGTGGGATGTGTGCTGATGAGATCTTCTTTGTGGTCAGTACTTCAATGATCAGCTGCAGGAGGTTATGAACTTGGATGTAGTCGGTAGCCAGAGACTTGGCCATCTACACTCTTTGGTGTGGGTCCCTCTGACCCTAAGAATGATAGAGTCCCTGGGCCAAAATGGCCTCATCCAATTCAATGTCCTGTCCAGGGCTTGATTTCTTCTATTGCAGCTCTAATGGTTGTCCAGCAATTTCTTGAACTAAAACATCACTTGTGGATCCTGGACATGTACTGTCAATTGTCTCTCAACATCTTCACATGCATGCATCACGGTCAGCTCATATTCAGCCTGACAAATTTCAAAACCCATGTCACCTTTCCTAAATACTTTTCTTCTCAGATGGTATCACTATCTATTTAGTTCAACAAGCTAAAACCTAGTCCTCTTATACCCAATCTCCTTTGACATTTAGCAACTCCTTATTATGCTCCCTCTGAAATCTGTCTACATCTGTCTTCTTTTGTACTCATATCCTCTGTCCCCTTTCAGGCCCCCTGCTATGTTTCCCTGGACTATCTATTTAGCTGCCCAGTTGATTACTGGGAGCCTTTAATAGGTGAATCTGCATTTTACATTTCTAAATGAGAACACAGGATAAATTTCTCCAACTTCCTGGCTATGGAACATCTTTTTTTTTTTTCCCCAGAGCATCTTCTGGAAAATGCTAGTCTAGACTTTCCAGATGCAGTGTGGTCCCTGTCACTGTCACATCTGTCCACCTCTCTTTGTAGCTGAACTTGTTATTTCCTCTGCTTAGAATGCCCTTCTTCCTGACTCTTGCCATCTGGAGAAATCCTACGCATGTTTCACAGTCCAACTCAAATGTCTCCTAGTCTCTGAGGCCTTCATTGCTCTCAAGTCCCAGCACATTGGCATAACCTCTGAGCTCTCGGAGGGCTGTGTACTTGAATCTATTGTAATATTTAAATTATATTCTAGCTGTGTGTGTCTCTCTCTCCCAACAATTCTAAGCTCTATATGTTACTCAACTGTCACCAAGTCTAGAATTTTGACTGCCTTCTTTCACTTCTCTGAACATTCACTAACTTATAGTTGATGCTAAATAAACTTCATGGAGTAAATGAGCTCACAATTCTAGTACAGTGTTTCAACCTCTTCACTTCCTCCTCTGCTCCCTCTGACCCAGTAGGGGGTATGCTGGGGCATGAGAACATTGGTTCAGAAGGGAAGATGGGACAAGTATATCAGTAGTAATTACTGATCCTTATAGAAGGGGACTTCTTGGGGAGGAGAAGCCACTCAAGATCCTTATGGAAGGTGACTTCTTGGGGAAGAGAGCCATTTCTGGAAAGGAGCTATTAGGGAACATTCCTGAAGCTTCCATATTAATGTCTTACATTTACTGAGCACTTTCTCTTTGCAGGGTATTGTGCTAGGAACTGTGAATACATGTGAACCCTCAAGGAGCTTCTAGTTAATAGTTAGGCTTCCTGAAGAATCCTGGCTTCTATTAACAGAAAATAGCTCTGCTAACTGGACAACAAAGAGAAATTTAAGAATGTTGAATTTTCAGGATTCAAGGGCAGGAAAACAGCTAGGTCTCTGCCCTGCCTCCCATTCACATTATAGCCCTGGGTATTATCAAGGTTATTATGCACATTTGAAATATATTTGCCAAAGTATCTTCCAGTATCCTAAAATAGCTAAATAACTCTTCAGTTTGAGGGCAATCCATACATTCCCAGTGCATGCAATGATTATGCTTCCCTGTGTAGACCACTACAGGATTTATAGATCATTTGAATGACTGATCTTATTCAGTCTCCACAATAATCATTCAGTCATTCCATGATCTTTACTGCAGGCTACAACATGCCAGGTACAAGGATAGGTATATGGAGACAGTTTTAAACAGAATGGACATGATCCCTGTCCTTATGGAATTGAAAGTCTGGAAAGACAGAGTTTATATTTTTCTTGTTTTAGAGACAAACTAAGGTGGAATGACTTCTCCCTGTTAGGTGGTAGAGCTAGGACCCAAACCTGGGCTTCCCGGTCTCAACCCAAGACTGTGGTTTTGCCACTGTCGGCTTTGCAATCATTGAGAAATCCCCGTGTACCTTCCAGGAGTTAACTGAAAAAAAAAATGTCAATGAAAATGTCAAAGTGGCAAATAAAAAAGCCAAAAGTATCAACATTAAGAAAGCTACAAGAAAAACCAGCTTCTGAAAACCCCAAAATGTGTGTGTGTGTGCGTGTGTGCGTGTGTGTGTGTGTATGTATGTGTTTGGGTAGGGTGGGCTCCCAAACCAAAACAAGTAGCAGCAGCAGCAGCAGCCACTTGACAACAAAAAAACAAAAACAAAAACAGAAAGGACTTTTCCCTCAAATCTGGAATGCAGCAGGGTGTCCTTAATCATACAGAGCAGTGTTTGATGTGAGCATCCAGGCCCCGCTGTGAGCAGAGCTCTCCAGTCCTGTCTCCCACACGGCCCTTATTGACTGGCTTTGCTGGACTCAAATGTAAGCAGGCTACAGCTTTGCCTTTTGCCATTTGAAGGATAATCTTACTTGGGGGTCCCAGTAGGGGTGCCACATGAGAATGCAGTGAGCAGGGGGAGAGACGGAGGTGGCTTATTTTGATAGGGAAGTTCCCCTTGTCTATAGCACTTTCTGCCTGCTTCTCTCAAGAGAGTACCCTTCCCCTTTCTCATGTCTATACTGTAGACCAATGTGTCTATACTGTAGAACAACATACGATATACTGTTTGCAGCCAGTAGAGGCCTTGGTTGATGGATGGGTAGAAAGAAAGATGTGATCTTCCTTTTCCTGTGCTATGATGAGATCTTCTAAAGGTAAATCAAATGGACAATTACATTTGTCTCTGTGCCTCTCTATTTTAAAGCTGGAAAATGTAACCTTAGTGTAGCTAATTCCATAGATAGTAACCAAAAGCAGAAAGGAAAAAAAAGAGAGCTTTCTTAGACATTCACTGAAGCCTTGAATAAGACATAGTCCCTGCCTCAAGAAGAGGAACCAATATATGTAAAGCGCAGTTCCATTGTCATATAATAACGGGCATATACAAGTTTTGTGAAAGCCCAGGGGAGAGAGTGACAATCCTTCTGGGTGGGCATGTTAGAGCTGGGTCCTGAAAATAGGAGTTTACTCGATAGAAAAGTATAATTGGAGTTGAAGGGAGAAGAGACAAGGGTAAAAATGTCATGTAAGCAGAGGCTTGGAGGTGTGAAAGTGCATGGTGTATTCAGGGAGTATTTGAGGAGACACTGGTTGTATTTCTGGTAAGAACACACTTTGTGCAATGAGACAAAGTGAGTGATTGCTTGGGTTTTCTGGTAGGGCTAGCTACATTAACAACCAACCAACAACTATCAGTGGGTTAAGACAGTAGACTTTCATTTCTCACTCACTTCACAGCGCAATTCAGGTTGGTAGGAGAGTTATGCTCCAGGCAGTCATTCAGAGACCCAGGTTCCTTCCATCTTGTGGTTCTGTCCTCCCCTTAGTTCCTCAAGTCTTTGCCACTCAGCTGGAGGTTGGGGAAAGAGAATGAGCATCATACATGCCTAGGAAGTTTAGAGGTGATGTCTGGAAGTTGTGTACGTCACTCCTGTCCATATACATATATGCCTTTGTCTAGATCTTAGCCACCCAGCCACATTCAACTGCAAGGGGTCGAGGGAATTAGAGGCTAAGGGGAGAATACGTCGTTAAACAGAACAGTATCTATCACAGCTTCGTGTCTGGAGAACAGGAGGATGGGAGAGCATGAGAGCTTTATGCATACAGGATAGAGCCTGATGAAAGTGTTCTAGCTTCCTTAGGGGACAAGTATGTAATAAAGGAGTCAGGGAGGGCTCTAGGTGAGAGGTCCTCCGTGGCCACACTTCTTGGGGAAAAGAATGAATGATTCTATCTGAAAGGTGTTTGTACTCAGACAGAAAAAAATCTGCTCCAGCCATGAGAAAATGGACACAAAATCACTCTAGCTCAGCTCTTAAAATGGGAGCAAAAGAAACCCAGCCAAGTAGACAACTTACAGCCCCAACATTTATAGAGCACCATGTGGTTTACTGTATGCTCACACACAAGGTTCTCAGCTGATCCTCACAAAGGAGGAGGACCTGGTTGAAAATTATCCCTGTTTTAGAAGTGGAAAAATGTATGCTCAGAGATGTTAAATAATTTGCCAAGGGTTGCACAGTAAGAGATGCATCTGCCACTAAAATCCACATTGTGCCCTCTCCACAGTTCTGCAACTCCTCCTCTGAGTAGTGGAGATACTGACCCCACTTTGGGAAGCTGACCCAGATCCAGCCCGTGACTGGAGGCCAGGATCCTGGGAAAGCTCTCTTCCATCACCCAGCCCTCTGTTTGCCTGACTTCTGGAATCAGTGAACTGGCTCCTCATCCAGAGAGCATGTACACGTTAGCTGTCAAACAGTGCATGCCGCATCTGACAACCCTAATATCACTGTTTGTATTATCAGACAATTACCAGCCGAGCTCGTATTCATAATTTGACTAACAACTCGCGACAATGATTATTTTTCCTTTTCTGGCAAAACAAATATAGCAGCATTTTCTTTTCAGCATCAGCGCTGATGCTCCTTGGCATTCTATCAGCTGAAGGATTTCTTTTTTTTTTTTCAAAAAAAAAATGTTAGTCGTACTCCCCCACATCTCGCTAACTTTACAGTCCCCCATGGCATCTGTGTGCAGTGAACTGAGCTGTTGAGACTAAATGTAATTTGCAATCAAGCTTCTGTTAACATGGAAATGTACCGGCTGGTCTGCTGCAATATGGGTTCTCATTCTGTCTAGCATATGGTTGCATTAAATCCAGTCTCCAGAATGTCTCTTGTTACCACATTGTCAATCCGTGCAGAGCAGAGAACCCTAAAAAACCACTAAAGGAACATATTTTTGGAATTGGCTCTTCTATTGGATCTTGACAAGAGCTGTCCAAAGACATACTTGGTTACTTGAAATGAACTAGCCCTGTCAGATCTATGCACACACACAGAGAGACACACAGTAAACTTGAAAACTGGCTTGATATTCTGTAGTCATAAGCTTAGGAATGACGCTGGAGGACAAAGGAAAAGGAGAAGGTGAAGTCTCAGCTTCACCAGATACATTCGAGACTCCTTTATAGCTTTTTTTTCTTGGTATCTCAATATTCAAGGCCTAGAATATTAGAGTTGGACAGTTGGACACATAAGCAGTCTTTGTGTCTAAAAGCACAGGCTCCTGAGTTGGATGAAGTTAAGCTTGAATCCTGACCCCATCCCTCCTTAGCTTGGTGACTTTGGGCACATTCTGAAGCTTTGTGTGCCCCAGTTACTTCATCTGTAAAATGGAGAGAAAGAAGGGTACCCTCACAACTTACAGCATTATAGGGGAATACATGCCTACACATAGCGCTTATGTCAACAAATCATTGCTACTGCTTAGTATTAATTACCTCTTCCTCGCCATCTCTATTCCCAAATCTGATGCTTAAATACCTCCCACAACATCACAGCTATTATTCTCCTTCTCTTGTCTTGCACCCCACTGGTGTCCAGAATGTCAGTCTCTTCTGAGGCAGCCCATTCTTTTCTGTACGATTCTGTTAAATGGCTTTTCTTATATTAAACACAAATCTCACCTCTACCTTGAGCCTTTCGTTTGGGATATATAGAAAAAGCGTAATTCAGTGGCAGTCCTTCAGGTATTTCAAGAGGATAATCACGCACTCTGTAAGTATTCTACAGTTTCATCTGGCATCTCTCATTTCTCCTTTTGATTATGTAGTTTCGCATCCCCTTACTGGGCAGGCCCCTCCTCTCGAACTTGCCTGGGTATGTCCATGCACTCTTGATTTCCGCAGCCCAGGCTGAGTGCCGTATTTGCAGCTGCTCTGTCACCAGCCTGGTCCTACCTGGTGATGAGAACGGATTCACGTGATTACTTTAACACAGCTCAAAAGTGGACCTATTTGCACACAAGTATATCAAGCTTTATAAAATAGCCTCTCCTTGAAAAATTAACAAATAGCAGTTTTCAACAAATCACACTTTAAATTTAATGGAGGGAAGAGATGCATGCTTACAGGTCTCTGTATCATGTGGCAGGAAAAAATCCTTTTTTCAAAGGTGTAATTGCCCTCCTTATACATCTATTCTGTAAATAAGTTCTGTAGGTTTTACTGAATGTGCTTTCAGTAGGAAACACACAGAAGGTGCACTGTATCTCACCAAACAGATAGGATGCAACATCCTCCAACATTTAAAGGGCATTTTGGGAGATCAGGGGAAAATGGAAGGGGAAGACGTTCTGGTCATTCATTCATTCATTTGTTTGAAAACTCTTTGTGTGCCAGACACAGTGTTAGGCACAAGACATGTTTCTAACAAGCTGTTCTTGCCACCAAGAAGGTAGAAGACAAGTTAAAGCCAATTAAGATATGCCAAGTGCAGGGTGCGGTGGGACCATCTCACCTAGTCTTGAGTAGCTCAAAATCCAGGGATGGGGATATAGATGAAAGAATATAATTACATGATTATGAAATAAGTGTTATATTTCAAGATCGTACAGCACAATCTTGTACAAAGCACTTTGAGAAGAGAATTTGCTCATCAAATATTTTATTGAGCATCCAGTATGTACTAGATTTACAATGAAGAGCCAAACAGATATTCCTTGAAATTTACCAAAGTTATAATCTCAAGTATTTGTGTGTGGTCTTAAATCAAGTACACGCACTATACTTTTTTACTGATTGATTACTTTAAAAAGCTGTGATAAGTGTAATGAAGAAGAAAACAGGATTCTAGTAGAAAATTAGGTGGGGCCCTGATTGGAGAAGTCAATGGGATATCAAGGACTTCTTCTCCAGTGGTATTTAAGTGGAGACCTGAGAGATAAGTTGCAATAAGGATGAGAAAGATGGAAGAAAGCACCTGTGCAGAGACCTGAAAGGGGGACCAATGTAAAGAGTTTGAGGGAGGGGGAGAAACAGGGTGACAGAAAGGGGGTAGTCAGGAATGCCTTTGCTGAACAAGTGACCCCACTAAGGAAGACTTAGCATGTGCAGAGGAAAGACAGGTCATTTCAGGCAGGTTGAGCAGCAGGCACAGAGGACACATCCAGGTCTGGGAGAAGCTTCTTCCATCTTCGTGGTGGCGGGGGTGGTGAGATGTTCAGGGAATGTACGGAAATGGAGAGGAAGGCTGGGTCAGATCATAAATGGCTTTATAAACTACATCAAGGGATTGATTATACCTGCAGACCCCACAAAGCACTGAAGATATGCTAGATTATCTTCATTTTTTTAAAAAAAACCATCTCCCATGCTTGTGAGTAAGGAGAGGGCAGAGGCATGCCTTCCGCAACTCTAGATCCTGCCTCCTGCCCCCATTTTCCATTATGGGTGGTTAAATTAAATTCTGTCTCCTCCTTGTCACTTTGTTCCCAGCTCTGATTTGTGATCTGTGGAAGCTTTCATTTTGCCATTCTCTGATTCTTGTTGTAGTGACATTGTGCTACGGTCTCTTGATGTGAGTGAGGGGTCAGCAGTTTCTGAAGACCATGGAGACTCTAACTCAAACCTGAATGGTGCTTGCAACCTGCTCCTGCATTCTGACAGGAAGGTCTCACCCCAAGGTGTGAAGGATGAATCACCCCATGATGCAGATTATTTTCGGCTGCCAGTTGGCCATCCCTTATTGAGATCACAGAAATCAGAGGCTTGTTAGACTATTTAGCCCAGTGCTCAGGCTCAGTGGAGAAACTCATTAGCTCTATTTAATTAGAGAAACCAAACCCTTCCAAACGTACTTTAATGTCAGCCTCCTTCCCACCGCCTTGTTAGTATATTTTAAAAACTTTTCACCTTTAATGTGGCAATGATTTTCTTCATTCTTTCAGCATTAGAACTCCAGAGATTTAAGGTATTTGGCTAGAGAACAAGTAGAAAAATGATGCAAGTGATAGTCATGATTCTTTGGAGCAGTATCTTTTGGTATTACTAAATATGAGATTTTTTAATGTATAAGCTAGATGAAGGTTGTTGTTCTGGCTTAATCCTATAATATTGCAATTATTAGAATCATCTTCATTTCTTATAGAATTTTACATTTTCAAAAAGGTTTTACATCCATCAGATGACTCCCATAAAACCCTGAAATAAAGTAGGAGCAGCTGATAATATCTCCATTCTCCAGATGAGGAAGTCTGGGCTGAGTGCAGTCAAAGGATTTCTCAGGATGACAGCTATCAAGGTTGACAATGAGGGCACACATTTCAGGCCCAAGTGGCTTGAGATACTGCCTGTCAATGATAAATCGGGATGTTAGGGGGAGAAGCTGGTTGCCTGAGAAAAGTGACAAATTCAGAGTAGGATGTGCTGAATTGCAGCTGACTAGAGAACTAGAAGCTGGATGCATATTTGTATGGCTCTGTCATACAAATGCTACTCCAATACTGTGTAAGTACAGTCTTTTCAACCTGGAGGAGGTCAACATTTTTCTTGGGTCAGAATCCTTTTCAGGTAGCCTGAGAGCCCATAGTTATGAAGTAGTCTCTTAATTCATCCTAGATATATCTTTGTAATCTCTTGATCTTTTATTCAGGCTGACCCCAACCCAGAACTAGGTGTAGGTAATACTGATTTGATAGCATACTTTCATATCTCTTACCTCAACTGATTCCCACAGCACTCCTGTGAGATTTGAATTCTGATCTCTGTCAAATCTACTAGAAAATGGGCCTCTGTTAACATGCAGGATTTTCCAGTAGGAAACAGCTCATGGTAGAATACCAGGGGCTCGAAGCTTGGGCCTCTCTCTCCGATAACATGACTTATTCAATCATTTCTGGTGAAACTCCCCCGATACGCTTTACTTCCTTTTCCTTTTTCCTCTCTGTGTGGCTTCCTACTTTAGGATCTTCAAGAAATCTTCCCACAGTTTAGTTTTCTGGAAGCATTCTCATATCAATCATACATGTTTTAGTATGATTTTAAAAGTTAGAGTTTTCTCTGTTAAAAGTATACATATTCTCATTATCATCTTCTTGCTGCTCACTGTAACAAATACTTCTTGAACACTTGCTATGCTCTTGACAGTGATGAACAATCAGACGTCATCTACCTCCTCCTGGATTTAATATGACTGTGGCAAGAAAGGTTTGTTTCATATAAGTGGACTTCAGAGATCCACGTATCTTACAGGCAACCATTTGTTCCTGCAATTTTAAGGTATTTTTAACCTTTAATTGTGGGTTTAGGAATATTTCACCGAATACTCCTCCAGGTGACATATAGGCAATGAAGAGGAAACAGTACATAAAACAGTGATGTGACTTCACATTTTGAAACAAAGAGGCAGGTGGTTCTGCTGTCAAACGGAGCATTAAAATGTAGCTGGAGGTGTAGGTGTGGGAGTTTCTCAATAGCCCTGGAAACAGCCAATATTTTGGTAGGTTCTCAGGGTTTTCTCATTTAATAAAGGGGATTACTTGCATCGTATCATAAGACTAAACGGTGAATCCAGGAAATAGTCTGCGTTTCCTATTGGTTCTTGCTGAAATTTTGGAACGGATCATCACACAACTGATTCATGGGCATTTTGAAGAAAAGGCACTGATCACTAGAAGTTAATATGAGTTTACCATAAACAGATTGTGCTAGACACACCCCATTTCCTTTTCTTATTATGCCACTCAATTGGTAAATCAGTGGGATGAGGAAGTTTTAGCGGTGGACTTAACATGACCTCTTGTGATGTGGTCACACATAAGCAGGTGAAATATGGGCAGGGTCATGTCTTGCCCACTGGTTTCATGGGCGGGTGGACAAAAATGACTCTTGAGCATTGCCAGCTGTTCCATGTAAGCTAGAAGGAGGTTTTTGTTGAGGACTAGATGCCTTTTATTCTGTTCCATACTTTTTGTTAATTACTTGAAAGATTATCTGAAAGAGGGAGTGCCCAGATATAAAAAATGACACCAAACTGAAACAAAAATTAAACACCGTAGACTAACACAGAGAGATGGCATAATATCGTAAGGAGAAAGGGTTCTGGCATTGGAGAGAGAATGGGCTAACCTTGCCGCTTGTCTCTGACCCCTTGACACCCAAGTAACATTGAACAGAGACTGTTTCTAAGAATTCAGTTCCATCACCTATAAAGTAGAAATAGGGATGTCATTCAGATCTATGTGAGAACTAAAACACCTAGTATCATGTTTGGTACATGTTTTTAATAAATCAATAGAAATAATATTATTAATAATAACAAATTAATATCTAAAATGATCTACAACTTCTAGAACACAGGACTGAAATTAATACCATGAAGCAAATCTGAACTTAAGAGATATGTATGGAGATGGTATTGGAGGTATCAGGACCACATTTATGACACTCAAGCTGCTAAGAAGTGCTTAACACATGTGAAACACTTAAGAATGTATGTTAATGATGACTTAATTAGCTGTGTGTGCTTGAGAAATAACAAAGGAGGATCACTGGGTGCAGTGGCTCATGCCTGTAAGCCCAGCACTTTGGGAGACCAAGGCGGGCAGGAGGTTAGGAGTTCGAGACCAGCCTGGTCAGCTTGGTGAAACCCTGTCTCTACTAAAACTACAAAAAATTAGCCAAGCATGGTGGCACGCACCTGTAGTCCCCAGCTACTCAGGAGGCTGAGGCAGGAAAATTGCTTGAACCCGGCAGGTGGAAGTTGCAGTGAGCTGAGATCATGCCACTGCACTCCAGCCTGGGCAACAGGCTGTCTCAAAAAGAAAAAAAAGGAAAAGAAAAGGGTAGATTTTACATTGATATTATATGTGTTCGATATCTTCATATATATGAAGGGCTGCCATATTGAAGAGAATATGGAATATGGATATCTTTACTTGCATTTTTCTAAGAGTAAAGTCAAACTAAAATTGGTGGTAGTTAAAAAGAGAGGACATTTTGATAATATTAAAAAATTTTCCTGTAGTAGTCAAGAGCTTTACTATAATGGATCTGCGTGACTTGCAGGACTTCATCATATCAGCTGGTTTTCCTTGTACTGAAAAGCCGGGCAGCTTTGGTTAAATGATGAGTGTATTAAGGCTTTGTTTATGCATTGATATTACTAAATATCAGTTTCGTTTGGGCAGTGTGTTAAATGCTAGTGACCAAAGGATAAAGATATGACCTCAACCTTCAACTAGGTCACAGGATGAAAATGTGCCCCTAAGTGTCTTTGAGGAATCTAAGGAAGACTTAGACAATTAGCAGGAGTTTTCCAGGCAGATATTACATTTAAAGAGAGTAGCCAGTGTCAAGGCTAGAGGTATGAGACGTCATAATGGATTCTCAAAAAGATAAATGTTTCTGGGAATAGAGTTTGCCAGGAAGGTGAGGACCTGCAATGCCCTATCCGGGGTGTCAGGGACTCAGATGCCTCTCTATCTGTTGTATCTTGTACATACCCATGTTAGAGCACTGAGCCCACCATATTATAATTGCCTTGGATGAATCTCCTCAACACACTGCAAGCTCCTTGAGGGCAGAGACCATGTTTTATATATTCTTGTATCTTCACTGCTTACCCTGCGCTATTCATAGTTTACATACTAAATAAATCCTAATAAATAAAAAGAACTTAGATGAAAGCAATATACATCTCATTTAAAATATGAGTTTTGGCATGATTTATGAAGAGGTGTTTGGTTCTTAGATGTTTCTAAAGCTGGGCTTAGTGTAACACCTAGAGTCATCTCTAGAGAGCTGTGCCTTTTCCAGAGTACTTCTGCAAATGCTAATGCTATTATTTAGTACACTGCATACAGGTACTGCACAAAACACTTTTCCTGCCTTATCATTTAATCTGCACAGCATCCCCCTTGGGTCTGCATGCATTTTCTCCATTTATTGATGAAGAATTTAAGATTTGGAGAGGTTAAGTAACTCACCTAAGGTCATAGAGTCAGGGAGTGATACAGCTGGGATTTGAACCCAAGTCTATTTGACTCCAGAGCCTGAGTCTTAACCACTATCCATCCACAGAAGGAAGAAGAGGGAAGAGTTATCCAGTGATCCCATCTCCAGGGCAGACCATTGGGATTCCCTTTGAATTAAAAGAGACTTTCTTGGTTAAAAGAAGTTGACCTCTCCAGAATCTTCCAACCTCACATTCTAATATAACCTCTGCTCTAGCAGTGGAGAAAGAGAAAATCCATAGGGGTAAGACAAGCCTAGAGGAGCTGGAGCATCTTGGATGCAGGTAAGTATGGCAGCTGCCCCTCCCTGCTCTCTACATGTGGCACTGCTACAGCAGCAGACATAACATTTGGTTAGAGAGCAGAGGAAATTACAAAACAGCCATGGCGGAGGCAGAAAAAAAGTGGAAATTTAGACTCTTCTTGCCTTTGAATGTTTTGTATAGTCTGGGAAACCCGTTGGGATGTTTCTTTTTTGTTTTTCCTTTGGACTGGGATGTCTTCCATTTGGGAACCCCTTTGCTTCTTAGAAGTTCTAGAGACCAGCCCAGGGCCCCAGGTAAGGAGGCTAGGGCCTACCTCTAAGTTCTAGCTTGAAAGAGAGGAAAAAGTGACCTGGAGGTCTCTGGCCTGAAAAGCACAGTGCTGTCCAGTGGAACTCAGGGAAGATACTGACTTTAAAAACAAGTGTGGAATGCGTGGCTGACTTTTGCTTGCTGCTTGAGTCTGGCAGGTGGGGGTGGGCAGGAGGTGAAGGAACTTCAGCAGACACCAGCGATCAGTGGATGTGGATGGTCATTCTTTCCTAAGTGCTGAAAAGATGGTCACCTTGCACTTGTGAAGATAAAATGCAAACCCAAGTTTCTCTGTCTTGGAACACAGAACAGCGTAATCCTTTCTCAATTTTCGAGAGAAATGTTTTCAAAAACTAGCAGCATATAGGGAATAGAAGGCTGCCTAAGGTTCTGATTCGCAGGTGAGAATTCTACTGCCCAGTCAAAACTCTTGGTGTTGGTAGGATTTGTTTGTCTGCAAGGACAAAGATGAAAGACAAGTTGCTATAAAACCTTTCCCCTCGCTCCTGATTGGTAAGCAAAAATGTCCACACACTGCCATCTGGTGGGCACTACTGGTCACTGCCGTTTTCATGAGAAAGTTTCAAGTTTACTCTAAACTCAGAAGGGGCCAGGAAACTACCAGCCTTCAGCGATATAGCAACGTATACAACACAGTTCCTAGCTACAGAAGGCTCACAGTCTAATGGAAGATGGACATTTCCAGTAGTTATAACTGAATAAGCGCTATTTTAAGAAAAGGTACCGAGTGTTATCAAAGCAGAGGACTTCTCTCTGGGAGTTTAGGGAAAACCACTTTTGAGCTGAGCCTGGAAGCATGACTTGCCCTGTGGAAAAAAAGGAAGAGAAAGTTTATTTTAAACACAGGGGCCATCACGGGTCGTGGCATGCTGTGAGTTGTTAGTTCAGACTGGCTGGTCAGTAAGGAGCGTGGACAGAAGCTATAGAAAAAAGGCTGAGAAAAGGTTAAGCCAGACTATGAAGGGCCTTGAATTCCTGGCCCAGGCAATGAATCAGCTCTAGATTATACAGCCAGAAGATGAAGGAATCGGATTTGGGTGGCAATGCAATATGAAAAACAACTGTCTGTACACACATGCTTTTCAAACATTCGGAACTCTCTCATTACTTGAAATCACCTATGGAAACCCATTATGTGAAATAGGCAAAACTATAGCATTTCTGGTGAAAGCAGAAGTGGGGATTCAGAGCCTGAAGAAGTTCTGCCACCCCATTTCTCCCTTTCCTGGCATATGTAGATGCCTTTGGGTAGCGCCTAAGGCTCAGCAGAATCTTGCTTGCTTCTATGGATGATTGCTTACCTAGTGTGACTTATCTCTGCTCTGATGTTAGCACCAGCTTCGTCCTGTCCCCTCCTATGTCATGGGTGTCCATAAATTAGGTTCTAGATCTTTTCCTATCTCAGTGCTGTTCTGAAGATTCCACTTATGGTCATCTCTATTTTAGTAATAAATTAACTTCCCCAAATAATCTGTATTACCTGGTCCCTGGCTCCTAGCTTTATGTTGCTAAAGGACATATGTAGGGAGGTGGTTAGAAACCAGCCATCTCTGCGGTGTCTGTTAAGCATCACTGTTTGCTGCCCAAGGTGTTAATTCATGTTAAGTGTCTACAGCATGTGTGTAGCACAGATAATCAATGATGGAGTTATGGGACGTTGTTTGGTCTTACTCAGGGCACGAAAGTTGTTGCTGTCATTCCAAGAGCAGCACTCTGAGAAAGCATTCACGAGCCTGCTGATGAGTGGCTGAATTATCAAGATCTGTAGGACTTTCTCTTCTGTGAAGACATGGAGCTTCTAGATGGCATTTGCCACAAGAGAAGCGATATCAGTCCAAGAACTGATGAAGAGTGACTGGTCCCCTGATGGGCAAAGACTGTCTTGTTCCAGACAACATGGTTATCTTCTGCCCTCTTCAAAACAACACTTTTAGATGCAAAACACAAATTCCACCCACCAAACAGCATTTCCTCTCATTCTTTCTCTTGTTCCTTGTCTTTACTCACGCCTTGCCCACTCTCTCTGCATGGTGGGGTCAGTTTGCTCTCACTTTCCCACACTAACTTCTCTGTTTCAAGCCTGTGTCCGGAACTGCCTCCTTCTTGCCATCTGGTAACTGACATCTGCCACATCTTTCCTACCAGAGCCCCCATCTTTTCTTGGAGGCCTTAAAAAAAAATGTTAACTTTCCTTCCATGACTTTCCCAGTACATGATTATGTACACACTGTTTTCCACATGGTTGAATAAGTACTTTAGCATCGACTCTTGCCTGCATTACTTAGGATAACTGTTATTTTCCTGAGGACACACTGACCAGTATCCTTTAATGTACCCAATGCCAAATTTGATAAACATTAACCAAGAATATTACGCTTTATAACTAATGAGTTAGGGCTGTTCTGTGTTTTATTAGAGAAAATGGAAACGCAATTCAGCCTACTAGCTTTGATGAAGAGCAGCAAGGTGGAAGTGACTTTGTTGTACTTGCAGACTTTGTATGGATTTCTACTATTCACTTACCTGCTTCAGCTGTGACTGTTCATTTCCATGCCTGTTTCCCTTCATAAAGCTGTTAACTCCTTGAAGGAAGGAAACAGTGGTGCTAAGCTTGGGACTTGCATCACAATACGTGATCAATAACTACTTTTTCAGTGTATTTTCAATAGAGTTATAAGGATGCATCTGGATACTGAAGACATTTGGGACCTCAGTGAAATTTTCTCCGAGACCAGATGGTCACATTTATTTTCTGGAATCATTTTCAATAAAAATTGGCAAGGTGGTGAACACAATGCAAGGTTCTCCACGTACTGTCTGGTATTGTTCAACCAGCTCCATGGCCCCTTGAGGGTGGAGATGAGCAGATGTGAATGGAGGCAGTCAGGTGGGATGATGTCATAACATTTCTACAACAGCCCCAAATCTCCCAGCTCCTGCATGTGTGACCTGGGTAAGACACTCAGAGCAGGACATCAGTGTCCCGTCTGTGAAATGAAGGAATTGAGTCCCCAGGATCTTCCATTTCTGACAATGCCTTGGATTTCACTGGTTTTGTCCCAGGTACCCCTCCAAAAGCCTCCATCTTTGGATAAGTGATTAAAACTGCTGAGTAATTTTCAATCAATAGAAGTTCAGTGCCGGCTCTCATTTTTTTCCAAGGATGTTTGTGCAAAGACCTGTGCAAAACAATCCAGATGGCAAGCACACCTCCAAAGTGAGTCCCTTAACACCACTTGTCCTTGGGGTTTTAATAAGCTCAGTCATTCAGAAAAGCAAGGGAGTTTTGCAGATATAAGAAACTGTATTATTAGAAACTCACCAATATAGAAAAAGCTGATGTGGGTTGGGAGATAGAGCTGATATCCCAGCAACAGTCTCCTTACTTCATAATCTAAGTATATCAGAGACGTATTTTGGAGACACAAATTTGACCCTAAATATAGCTAAAACCGTGATATTGCGAAGGACTTTGATGTAAGGTATTACTTTGTGCTTAATTACTGAGGCCATTAAACTTCTTTGGTTGTGAAAAAGAAAAACCTAAGGACTTTAACAGCCTCACTAATTAAACACAAAATAATACCTTATACCAAAGCCCTTTGCAGAAAGAGAAACCTGGCCAGGCACAGTGGCTCACGCCTGTAATCCCAGCACTTTGGGAGGCCAAGGCAGGTGGATCACCTAAGGTCAGGAGTTCGAGACCAGCCTGACCAATATGGTGAAACCCTTTCTCTACTAAAAATACAAAAATTAGCTGGGCATAGTGGTGTGGCCCTGTAGTCCTAGCTACTTGGGAGGTTGAGGCAGGAGAATCACTTGAATCCGGGAGATGGAGGTTGTACATCATGGCACTGTATTCCATCCTGGGCTACAGAGCATGATTTTGTCAAAAATAAATAAATAAAAGAAAGAAAGAAAGAAAGAAGAAAGAAAAGAAAGACCTACTTAAGTTTCTCTTTCAAAAAAATATATCAAGCAATTATATATTGATTACTTGATCCTTCATCATATATCAAGTAATGGATTACTTGATCCTTCATCATATATCAAGTAATTTATTTTAAGGATACATTTGTGGAAATAGGCATATTGTGGAAATAGGCCTCTCTGTCTCTACTGGAAGCCAGGCAAACCTTAGCCATCAGGCCTTACAGAGCCTGGAGTGGGAGTGTGGTGGGGATTGTCACAGAACCTGGAATGGGAATGTGGTCCTGACTGTCACAGAACCTGGAGTGGGAGTGTGGTCTGGATTGAGCAGATGAGCTTGGCTTGGCCTGCTCTAGGGACTGCAGGAGCTAGAGCACAAGGCTCTTGTTCTTGTGCCTCACTTTCCATAGGACTCGACTACTCTGTCAGTTTCTGCTCCCCTTAGAATCTGTTCTTTTGATGTTACCAAGATGAACCATTTACTCTATTTTACAAAATCTGGAGAGAAATAATCAGAGACTATAGTTAATTACCATAGTCCTTTAAATAGTTTTCCTTCAAGTCACACCATCGTTGCTGATTATCTTATGTTTTTGCAACTTCTGGGCCATGGGCACTTCCTAGTCCAATCAGCTTTGGCCAGAAGTAGGTTCTACTATATAGACATGATTATCTCTAAACCAGAGGGAGCTCCCAGGTCCAAGTGAAGGTTATGTGTAGACAGTTTCCTTTATAAAGGGATGTGTGATGGTGGGACAGATATGTCTGCTGCAGGAGGAATGTTTCATTTGGTAGAGAAAGAACCTAAGAAAAAGTAGGATTGCTACCCTTCATTTTTTGCACAGCTTTCTTATGAAAGTAGTTTCTTGTGTGTTTTAGATCACTTCAGAGGGAAGATATCAGACAAGGAAACCTGAAATACATGGGAAAAATTTTTGACTTAAATGTAATAGTTCTCTGACAGATTACAACATGGATAGTGTTGGAGATTCCACCAGATAGTGGGTTTGTGGTTGCCAGACTTTTACAAATATCATCATCCTTATGTATTGAGCACCGCTGCAGTGTGCAGATACTGGCTAGTATTTTTTAAACTAATGTTTTATTTTTAGTAACCTGGCTATCAGTCATAACCTGTCTTAATTCACCTTCCCTAGAAGCAGAACCTGAGAAGGGATTTGGGTGCACATAGTTTGGTTTATTGAGTTTATACTCTTTTTGTTTTTTTGAGATGAAGTCTTGCTCTGTTGCCCAGGCTGGAGTGCAGTCGTGTGATCTCAGCTCACTGCAACCTCTGGTTCAAGTGATTCTCCTGCCTCAGCCTCCCAAATAGCTAGGATTACAGGAATGCACCACCATGCCCAGCCAATTTCTTGTATTTTTTCGTAAAGATGGGGTTTCACCATATTGGCCAGGCTGGTCTCAAACTCCTGACCTCAGATGATCCACCCACCTCGGCCTTCCAGAGTACTGGGATTACAGGCACGAGCCACCACGCCCAGCCGAGTTTACACTCTTAAGAAACATTTCCTCACTCGTAAGAACGAGGAAAATGGAATAGGGAAGAGCTGAGCAAGAATGTGATTGCAGGTAAAATGCAGTCTTGTTCTGATTCAGAGGAATTATGTAAACTTTGCACTGCAGAGTTGTTCCAATCTGAGGCAAGGCATCTAGGCTTTTTGGCCCCTGCATCGCTCAGTCATTGGATGTTTAGGGTGAGGGGTAGTATAACTCCCCAAGTGTCTTGGGGTTAGCCAGTTCCCATCAGCCCAAGGTAATTCTTTTTAGATCAAGGGTGTAAACTGTGCACTGCAGCATCTGCCATGGCTGGTAGATAGGTATCCAACTGGCAAATGGGATCTGGGTGGAGCATCAGCATCTTCTGCAGGCTTCCTTGAGTCTACTACAGACAGCTTGCTGCAGGCCAGAAACTCTGGCTAGTGTAGGCAAAAAAAGAAACTACTTGGAAGAAATAGAGGGCTGACTGATCTGAGAGGCAGGACAACCAAATCTGGACCATGGGCAGAAGACAAGGCAATCTTGGAGGACTAAAAGGACCAGGTCTTAGGAGACTGTTAGTACAGTGAGGGTTTTTAAGGTGTAATTGCCTGGCCAGGACAGTATCATGACTGGATGCCACTGGACATCATCATAGCCACTCTAAATGAGTTCTCATCATCTCTCCAAAGCCAGCCCTTTGGGTAGAAGCCCCAATTGGCCAAATGTAGAGCACACGTTCATCACCAGCATGTTTCAAAGTGGAGACAGGATGAGGCAGCTGCTTTTTTCTCTGATGGAAAGTAGGCATTGCATCTCACCCATACCTCACATCATGGGATATTCTTCAGAAATTGGAAAAGGAGTTTGATGCTGAAGAACAAAACCTGAGAGACAGCCAGAGTATCTCCTGAAAGCTGGCAAAGTGAGTATTATTACCCTTATTTTATGATGACAAAAACTGAGGCTCAGAGAAGTAATTTTATTCATTGATTCAGAGAGATTAAGTATCATCGTTCATTTATTTGTCAAATATTTGTATGCTATGGGATAAGCCTTATTCTAGGTCGCAGGGATTCAGTACTGAGCAAAATAAGCAAAAATCCATGGCCTCATGCAGTGCACATTTCTATGTGTTGTGTGTGTGTGTTGGTGGGGGGAGGGAGTTGAGGCAAGAAATAATAAGTAAATAAAACACGTAGTATATCAGATGGTGACAAATATTAGAAAGAAAAATAAATGAGGAAAGGTGAGTGGGTTGGGGTGTGGCGACTATATTGTGGAGATGTTTCCATTTTAAGTAGGGCAGTCAAAGTAGTCCTTGCTAAGACAGTGACATTTGAGCAAAGACCTGAAGGAAGTATGGGAATGAGCTACGTGGCTGTCTGTGGAACGGTTCTAGGCAGAGCGAACAGTAGGTGCAAGATGGCCTGAGGCTTGTATGCAACTGGCAAGCTCAGAGACCCACGTGGCGGCGAATGTGGTTGCGGGAGAGGGAGCAAGGGGGAGCAGAAGGAAGGAAAGAGCCAGGAGGTGCCTGGAGCTGGATCATGGGCGCCTTGGAGCCCATAAAATATCTTGAGGAGGGGATTAACATTATTGGACTTACATTTCTAAGGGTAGAAGGATGGACAGAAGCAGAAAAACTGGTCAGGGAGTTTCTGTGATAAATTAAGTAAGTGATAACAGAGTCTGGGATTAGGATGGCAGCTGTGGAGGTGCTGAAAAAGAATATTTTTGCTATGTTGTAGGCTGAAGAATGGCCCCCTAACGTGTCTGTGTCCTAATTCCTGAAACTTCATAAGGCAGGGACTTTGCAGATGTGGTTTGAGATCTTGAGATGGGGAGATTTTTCTGGGTTATCTATGTGATCCTAATGTAATCATAAGGGTTCTTATAAGAAAAAGCAAGCAGAGTTAGAAAGAGAGAAGATGATTATTCGTAGAAGCCAGATGGCAAGTTCAGGGATATGGGCACAGTGAAAGTGTTCATTGACAGATGAATGGATAAAGGATATGTGATGTTATTGAGCCTTAAAAAATAATAAAATCCTGTCATTTGTAACAACATGGATGAACCCAGAGGACATTGTGCTAAGTGGAATAAGACAAGCACAGAAATGCAAATACTGCCTGATCTCTTTTATGTGTAAAATCTAAAAAAACTGAACTCATCAAAGCAGAGTGTAATTTGGTTAGCAGGGCTTGGGGAGTGAGGGAAATGGGGAGATGTTGGTCAAAGAGTACAAAGTTTTAGTTATGAGTAAATTATGAATAAGTTTGGAAGTCTCATGTACAGCATGGTGACTATAGTTAATAACACTGTATTGTATACCTGAAATTTGCTAAGGGAGTAAATGGTACATAGTCTTACCACGAAACAAAAAGTAATGATGAGAAGTGATGTTATGTTAATTAGCTTGATTGTGGTAATCATTTCACAAAGCATACCTGTATGAAAACATCACACAGCACACCATAAATATGTTACAATGGTTATTCATCAATTGCAACTCAACAAAGCTGGAAAAGAAAAAGAAAGAGAGAAGGTGATGTGAAGATGGAAGAAACAGAAAGAGAAATTGTGCTGTGCTTGCTCTGGCTTTGATGACTGAAGAAGGAGCCATGAGCCGAAGAATGTAGTCAGCTTCTAGAAGCTGAAAAATCAAAGAAAAAGTCTTCCTCCTGGATCCTCCAGAGAAGGAGGATCTGACCTCCAGAACTATAAGATTAAAAAAGAATTATGTTGTGTTAAGCCACTGTATTTGGAGTGATTTGTAACAGCAGCAAAAGGAAACAAACACATGCCATTATGGAGTTAGACCCAATAATGTTTGCCCATGGATGAGATGCAGGGTGCTACAGAGAGAGTCAGGGATAACGTTACAAGTTTGTGAAGACCAGCTGAAAGGATGGAGTGCCTTTTACTGGAGAAGACAGGTTTGGGATGACTTTAAGTCCAAGCCGCTGGCGAGACCCTTTCTACTCTGGCCGTGCTAAGAGGCTAAATCAGGACATAATTCACAGGAGATGCACCAGCTTGGCTGGTTGGATGGGTATATCCACTGCCATCGTTTTCCCCCTAATTTTACACCCTCTTTGCAGCCTCTGTCTATCGTTTTGCCTCATTGTTCTTTGATGGTAGCAGGCAGAACAGAGCTCGATGAAATTAGACACATATTTTTTATTTTAAGGCACAGCTGAGAACATGTTTAGGATATAAAAATTATTTTGATGTAAGCTATATTATCTGGAGGCTTGTTAATGGTCATTCACTGGGGTTCTGAGGTTGAGGAATTGATTCTTTATACTGACATCACTGAAACGGTCACCAATGACCACTGTGCTGCCTTTGTTATCCTCAGCCAATGACAAAAGTCATACTATTGTAGTCAAAGAAGCAGAAGCCATGCCAGGGAGTTGGATCACCTGATTTTGACTGGCTTTGCTATTCCCCTGCTGTCACTTTCTCTTTTTGAGCTTCAGCTTCCCTGTTCGGTAAACTGAGAGTGCTAGAGCCAACGTTTTCAAAGAGCCCTCGTGGGGCTGCTTCTACTTGCTATTTGCTGTGGATCTTAGAGAGAAGTTTGATCGAGCATTAAGCCATCTAGCACTGTTCTTCCTCAGGTCCTGAGAAGCAGGTACTGACCTATTTCTACTGCCTTCTTTTCCCTGCTGTCCTATTGGTCTTTATTCTGACCCCAGATCTGTCATTGCTCAGGATGCAGTTAGAGGCCTTGCTTCTATTCCAAGTGCCCAATGACTCACATGTCCACAGGACTGGGCAGTGAGGACAGGCTCCATTCGACAGAGTCCAAGGCAGATGGTCACGCTTCCTTTCCAGACTGAACATCAAATGCCAGGAACACAGTGAGGGGCACCCTCCTTCTGACTTGGAGCTCTGCGAGGCAGACGCACAGGCCAGGTTCCGGCCACCTTCTGTTCTGGTTTGCCTAATGATGCTTTTGGCGAAAGACAAGGAAGAACCGCAAAAACAAGGAAGGAAGCGATTAGTCTGTTAAAGGAGCGTAGAAAGCATCCTTGACTCTCAGGAAGGAAGTTTCCATGAAAATAAAACACAAAACAGACCACTATGCTGATGCTTCCCAGGAGGATGGCAAATCTGTGGTGTGAATGCCCTCCCTGCCCTCCTTCCTCGGCCATGCTGATGAGCTGGGACCTGCGGGACCTATGTGACAGGAGTTATCATGACTCCCTCCATTCCTTCTCCTTTTGGCTATTGCAAATCTGGCCTGCCTAATAGCAGATGACGGAATGACTGGTGCTGAGTATTATACAATGTATCTTATAGAGACTAACAAAGGCTTATGTAAATAAGCAAGTGCATTCAAAGGATGTTGTTTACTATGGGACTTTATATATGTTGCATCATTCTTTTGGTTATCAGGGACCACATTTATCAAACAAAGATTCTGGCCAAATCTTTTATAGTCAAAAAGACATTGAATGTCAACATCATGGTCATTTGCCATTTGAAGGTCCCTTAAACCACTTGAGACAGAAAATAGAAACCATCATTATTTCCTGGTTTTCGAACTGCTCTTACCCTGTTTCACTTACTTCGTGCCCCATACAGTCCTGTGGACTAGGTTTCACTATTATTCTCTTCATGCAGCTGGGGGAACTGAGCGACTGAGGGATCTAAAGCATTTTAAAAACTTGCAATGGGGCTGGGCGCAGTGCCTCACGCCTGTAATCCCAGCACTTTGAGAGGCCAAAGTGGGTGGATCACCTGAAGTCAGGAGTTCGAGACCAGCCTGGCCAACAGGGTGAAACCCCGTCTCTACTAAAATTACAAAAATTAGATGGGTGTGGTGGCATGTGCCCGTAATCCCAGCTACCTTGGAGGCTGAGGCTGGAGAATTGCTGGAACCTGGGAGGCTGAGACTGCAGTGAGCCGAGACTGCATCACGGCACTCCAGCCTGGGTGACAGAGCAAGACTCCATCTCAAAGAAAAAAAAACTTGCAATGGGAAGAGCAGACATCACTGTTCTTGAAACGCCCTTCAGCCCTTGCATGACCCTGGAGTTTTGGCAGCCTCAGCCCATCTCGTTCAGTTTGTCTCCATCTTGGGCTCTGTTCCCTTTCACTTCATAGCTCTGGCGTTTTCATTTGGTGCCCCTCCTCCGAGGTCTAAAACAAAATTGCTCTCATCTCACCACAGTTGTTTTGCCCACTTGTCTGAAGCTGCCCTCAAAATACCTTTTCTATCCCAAGAGCTCATCAAGGTTTTTTTTTTGTTTTGTTTTGTTTTTTTTTGTCTTTTTGCCCCAGACAAACGCAATGTTCCTCTTAAGAATTATTCTGAAATCTGTTTAAAAAAGTAGCATTTATTGTCTCCAGCATTCTCTGTGAAGTAGCAGGCAGTTGTTCCTATGAAGATGTGCTCCTCTCACATCACATGCACACCCTGCTGCCCTGGGTTTCTGCCATGTTGTTTTCACAACTTTTTGTTTCAATGCTAAATCATAAAAAACTTTAAAAAGTCTAGCCTTATGATTAATTTGAGCCATACATATGAAAAAGACCATTATTTTTTCAGACTTTAAAATGAAAAGAAATGCAAGAGCAGACCCAACTCTGGGAATTGTGACAGGTTTACAATAAGGGGTCTCAGGCGTATGGCATATCCTACAAGGTGGAGGTGGCATTTCAGGTAGAGGGAATAAGACAGACAAAGGTAAAGATGCATAAACTAGCATGGTATGTCAAGATGATAGAGATGGAGAATTGAGGGGAAATGAGAGATGATTCTGGAGGAGTAGGTTGGGAGGAGGGAAGGGCAGAGTCAGATCCCCTGTCATTATGATCTTGTACAACAGAAGGCCCAGTAGAGGTGAGAGATGGGAAAGCTTTCATAAACTATAGAGTACAGCACTATATAAGGCAGCAATGTTTGTTCATACTGATGTTGTTATTTTTGTGTTCTTTTTGTTATTAGTAGCAATCTGAAGTCAGCCATGAGTCCAAACTGGAATGATCTGATTTCAGTGGCTGGTGTGGTTTAATTATCTGGCATGTTGTTCTTGGTACTCGGAGTGCAGTGTGGAATGGGAAAGAGAAATTGGGCACCTGTTTCTAATTTCAGGCACTGCAGATTCACACACACAGTCCTGGGGTAAAGGTTTTTGAGGTAGATGATGGTTTGATGGAGTATTGTGTGTGTGTGTGTGTGTGTGTGTGTGTGTGTGTGTGTGTGTGTCAGGGTGGGGGTGGGGATTCATGAGCTGCAAAGATCCACTGTCATCAGTTTTCACGAGTACTTCAAAGAAGTTTGTGTGTGAGAGGGTGGCTTTCTCAGAGATTGTTACTCTATGATTAATCTCATAATAAATTCTAAAATTCAAATTCCAAAGGAAGACCTTTATGGTGGATGGTATGTGGGTTTGTTGGGGGGGAGGAGGTCAACTGAATGCTAAGAGGAAGTGGGCAGAGCTGTTAGTTAGCCTGAGCAGAGATGGGCTGCAGCCCTCCTTGAAGTTTAAGAATGTCGGCCGGGCACAGTGGCTCACGCCTGTAATCCCAGCACTTTGGGAGGCCGAGATGGGCGGATCTTGAGGTCAGGTGGATCTGAGACCAACCAGACCAACATGGTGAAACCCCATTGCTACTAAAAATACAAAATTAGCTGGGAGTGGTGGTGGGCACCTGTGATGTCAGCTATTCAAGAGGCTGAGGCAGGAGAATCGCTTGAACCTGGGAGGCAGAGGTTGCAGTGAGCCGAGATCACGCCACTGAGCTCTAGCCTGGGTGGCAGAGTGAGACTCTGTCTCAAAAAATAAAAAAATAAAAATGACGTCAGCACCTCTTGGAGAATGGGTTATGCATTGACTCTTCTAAAGGAGAAAAGTGGAACTGAATGAAAAGATCCCAGTCAAGTGGCAGCTTGACTAGAAATTTGATTGGATGATTTCTTCTTGACGGTGGGAAGATGATGTCACACAGGAGTGAGAAGGGAAGAACCCTGTGCCAGTGATTTAGACTATTTAAGATAATTTTTGGCTGGGGAAAATGTGAGAAAATTTGGTGCTAAGTAAATCCCTCCTCCACTGTAACTAGAAGTCTTGGGATCAGTCATCTGTTTTGTGCTGTTGTGATTTTCTTTATTTCCACTTAGGTTTTTCTCAGCATTTAGGAAATTTCATTTTGAATGTGTCAGGCCGTCTCAGTTGTGCAAAGGAAAACAAGGAGAGAGATTATGTTTACCTAGAGCTGAGAAGAAAAGAGGGATAGTGTTTCTCTCTCATCCTCCCCGACTCCCTAACCCAGGGAGATGGGGACTAGGCTTGGTGGTGGCAACAGAAATCAAAATAAAAGAACTCCGGGGAAAGACAAAAGCTCAGAGGGAAATGTTGGAATGCTGGCCTTGCCCCACCCTGTTTACCTGCCAGGCCTGTTTTCAAAGATACTCCTCTCTGGGGGATGAAAATTTAGGTCATCACACGGAAAATAGTTATTGTGTTCTTCATATTCAAGGTAGTAATGAATTCCTTCCTTCTGTGTTTTCTGTTTTTTTTGTTTGTTTGTTTTTGTCGTTGTTGAGAATCTCTTAGTATGCCACTTATGGCTAGAATCTGTGAGAAAAGGCAATGAAGCAAAATTGAAAGGGTGCCTCAAAATGGCCTGGGTTGGATTTTTGGCTTTACCCTGTGGCATGACCTTGGACACATCACAGAACTTCACTGTCTTCCTTCCCTGTGATAAGTTTGGTAATGGCCACCTCCTGGGATGATTAGGAGAATTTAGCAAAAACAGTGTTCAAAGTACCTGTTAATTCACTGGTACATGGTAGGCATTTAGGAAGTGCGATCATATATTGTATATTGTCTTTTATTACATGCAACTGCAGAGATAATCGGATATAGAATTATCATGGGGGTTAGGGCTGGAGGGAACAGGCATGGCCTCTCTCACTTTTCTTTTGTTATGGAAGTAGTATGTCATGAAAAGGAGCTTCAGAATTTGTGTATCTCTGTGGCCTTCGGGCAGATTATTCACTCATTTCTCCTCAGTGTCTTCTGCTATCAAATGGAGGAATATTGTAAAACCCAAAATATTCAAATATATTACTTGTTTATTAGAATCCTTATTGCTGCCTATCTTAATAAGTAGTAGCTTCTATTTTTTATTCTTCTTAAGGTCCACACTGCCTTACCTTTCTCAGCAGCTACCTTTTCTGGATGCAAAAACTATGTGAAATATACCATCCTTCAGGCCCAAAACCCTGGCATTAAGGTCTAAAGAAAATACTGTGCCTATACCTTTATCCATTTTTTCACTTTATCCACTTCATTTTATATCATTCTATGAAATGTTTATTAAATATCTATTATATGCCAGCAATAATGGTACTTTCAGTGACTAATTTGACAGCTCTTGCCGTCAAAGAGCTCTCCGATTAGTCAGGGAATGATAATAGTCTGGAAATAATTATATTGTAAGGCAGATACTGCATGTGTTGTGAAAAAGGTACAAGGATATGGAGGGTCAAGGTGAAGGCAGGTAGCTTCTGAATAGTGGAGGAGGCTTTGTGGAGGAGGTAACTTTAGAACAGGCTCTTCGAGGCTGTGAAAGCTTTCTCTATGTGGAGGTGATGGGAAAGGACTCCAGGAAGAGGGACCATTCTAAGAAAAGCAGGGGTGTAGCAGCTTGTGAGACATATTTGGGAAATGCTGACAATTAATTTAGATGGGGAATAGGATATGCAAACAGAAACAATGGGGAATAAGGGCGAAGCATTATTGTTACGAGTCTTTAATGACAGGATAATAATTTTGTACTCAGTTTGATTTGCAATGAGGAAACATTGAAAGCTTTTTTGAGCAGGAGGGTAAGCAATATGACAACAAATATAATAAGTTGCCATCAGAATTTGGAAGCGGTGGGGTTTACATCTAGCTCTAGCCACAGCCAGATAATGACATTTGGGTCTTTGATGGCTGATATGGAAGAGAGAGAAAGACAGCATTTTATGTTCTGAATCAAAAGGACAGTAAAGATAAAGACAGAGTAGAAAACCCTAGGGGGTCATTTGAAAACAGATTAATCCAGGCTGCTCTAAACATGAGACACAAGTAGGAAAATTTGGAGAGAGAATCAGATCTCTCTCTGTGACCAATTTTTCCACCTATAAAATTTCAATAATGTATAGTATCTTCTTTAGAGCATTGTTGTAGAAATTAAGTGATTAATATTTGTAAGGTGTTTACAGCAGTTTCTGACACATGATAAGCACTACATGAGTATTTGTTAGATAATTAGAAATAAATATAAGACGCAAGTTGATTTAACATGGCGTTCTTAGGCTGGGCGCGGTGGCTCAGGCCCTGTAATCCCAGCATTTTGGAATGCCAAGGCGAGTGGATCACCTAAGGTCAGGAGTCTGAGATCAGCCTGACCAACATGGTGAAACCCTGTCTCTACTAAAAATGCAAAAAATTAGCCGGCATGGTGGTGGGTGCCTGTAATCTCAGCTACTCAGGAGGCTGAGGCAGGAGAATCACTTGAACCTGGAAGGTGGAGGTTGCAGTGGAACCATTGCACTCCAGCCTGGGCAACAAGAGTGAAACTCTGTCTCAAAAAACAAATGAAACAAAAAAAAATGGGTTTTAAATTTTTTTCTGTGACTATTTCTCTCTGAGGCATTGATTCATCTTGATAACATCTTGCTTTGGTTAGTATTTTAAATAAAATTTTGATATGTGTTAGCTCAAGTTATCTGTGTTATGACTCAAGACAGACTGATCAACTCTGACACTAGTCAGCTCATCTGAAGACCTTTAAAACTGTCAAGCTTGTTAGAACCAATTGTTTTGGTTATTGTGATGTTTTTCCAGTTTTAGCTTAAAACGTTAACATTTAAAGAGATAAACCAGCTTCTTTGATAAAATTGTGAGTTCTGTGGGGCAACAAGTTCCAGTGAAAAGGAAATACTGGATCTAAGTTAAAACTCCAGATATGACTTTGCAGCTGCCATGTTTCCCTTTGTCTTAGTTTCCCAGAATGTAAAAGTAGTCTTCTATGTGTACCATTAGGGCTTCTCAACAACTTCTATAAAATTAAATATTACAGGTACCTCAAATATATTGTTGAATAGCAGTGGAGTTGCTGGGGGGCACCCTTTGGCTCTACGTCCTTGGCTCTGCTTGTCTGGCAGAGCAGCCCCTGATGCACGCTGGTGGAACCCCCACTGAGACTCATTCTGGAAACAACTGGATAAGATGATACTTTCAGTGAATAGTCTTTGATTCTAAAAAATATGCATTTTTTTCAAATAATGTAAACTTTTTTCATAATAAACAAATACATAAGACATATATACCTACATGCATTTACTTGTATTTTACATGAAGTTGGGAACTTTGCTACTTAAATGGACCCATGGTAAAAGATTCTTTTTTTTTTAAATATATATTTTATTGCATTTTAGGTTTTGGGGTACATGTGAAGAACATGCAAGATTGTTGCATAGGTACATACACGGCAATGTGGTTTGCTGCCTTCCTCCCCATCACCTGTATCTGGCATTTCTCCCCATGTTATCCCTCCCCAACTCCCCACTCCCCACTGTCCCTCCCCTAGATCCCCCCAAAAGACGCCAGTGTGTGATGCTCCCCTCCCTGTGTCCATGTGTTCTCATTGTTCAACACCCACCTATGAGTGAGAACATGGGGTGCTTGATTCTCTGTTCCTGTGTCAGTTTGCTGAGAATGTTAGTTTCCAGGTTCATCCATGTCCCTACAAAGGACACAAACTCATCATTTTTTTATGGCTGCATAGTATTCCATGGTGTATATGTGCCACATTTTCCCTGTCCAGTCTATCATCGATGGACATTTGGGTTGGTTCCAAGTCTTTGCTATTGTAAACAGTGCTGCAATGAACATTTGTGTACATGTGTCCTTATAATAGAAGATTCTTTTATAATATGAACAATTG
>CAUYLG010061464.1:0-59958 GCA_963573385.1 Cacajao melanocephalus | reverse complement strand
GTATTAGTTTGTATATTAATATATATACTAATTTATGTATACTAATATATAAATTATATAATATATATTATATATTATAATATATAATTTATGTATACTAATATATAAATTATATAATATATATTATATATGATAATATGATAATATATATGATATTATATATAATAATATATATTATGCATAGTTCTATATAACTATGTAACAATAATATATAATGATATATGATATAAATTTTACATAGTATATAAATTCTATACTATATAATTTATATGAATTAGTATACATAAAGTAGTATATTAGTAGTATATATTACTATGTTATAGTAACATATATATTAGCATATTTCCAGAGTTGTGCAGTTATCACCACAGTCAATTCTAGAACGTTCTCACATGCTTAGAGGACCCCTGTGCCCATGATTAGTAACTTGCCATTCCCCCTAACTCCTCTGCTCAGCCACTAAGTTACTTTCTGTCCCTATGCCGTATGTGGTCCTCTGTGATCGAAGCTTTCAGTTCGAATAATGTTTTCAAGGTTTATCACTGTTACCGCATTGCACAATGCTTTAGTGATGTGCTCGTTCTGGGTATACACCACATTTATTTCTCCATTCATAAGTGGATAGGCATGTGGTTTGCTTCCAGTTTCCGACTATCGTGAACAGTGTTGCTATGAATATTCATGTGCAAGCCTCTGTGGACATGTTTTCCATTCTCTTGGGTATCTATCTAGGTGTGGAATTGGTATGCCATATAGTAGCGCTAGGTTTAACCATTTGAGAAACTGCTTAGCTGTTTTCCAACATGGCTGCACCATTTTACATTTCCCCCATCAATAGATGAGGGTTCTGATTCATTCACATCCTTGCCAATACTTATTATCTATCTCTTTCATTACAGGTATCCTAGTGGGTATGAAGTGGCATCTTCCTGGTTTTGATTTGCACTTCTCAGGTTACTCATGGGCATTTGTGTATCTTCTTTGGAGAAATGTATCTCCACTTTTTGCACATTTTTTAATTGAATTATTTGTGTTTTTATTACTGAGTTGCAAAAGTTTTTTATATATTCTAGATGCAGGTCCTTTATCCAAAACACGATTTGGAAATATTTTCTCCTATTCTGTAGGCTGTATTTTTATTTTCCTGACACTCAAAATTTCTTGAAGAACAAAAGTTTTTAATTTTGTTGGAGTCCAATTTATCTATGCTTTCTTTTGTTGTTTATGTACTGTCAATAGCTGAGATTTTGAAAAGGATTGCATTGAATCTGTAGGTCAATTTGGGGAATATTGCCATTGTATCAGTTAGTGTTCCACCAGTGAAAGAATCAGCAGAATGTTTGTTTATTTGCAGGAATTAGCTTAGCAGTTGTGAAGGCTGGCTAGGCAAGTTTGAAATCCATAGAGTAGATTGCTAGTGACAAGAAGATAGAACTTTTGGGCACAAGTAGAAGCTGCTGTCCACAAGCAGAAGTTTTTCTTTTTCAGACAACCTTCAATTTTCCTGTTAAAGCTTGTCAACTGATTAGATCAGGACTATTCATATTATCTGGTGTACCCTCCATTGCTTAAAGTTAACTGATTATGGAACTCAGTCACATCTACAAAATGCCTTCACAGCAACATTAAGGTTAGTGTTAATTGAATATCTAGGGACTGTAGGCTAGCTGAATTGACATGTAAGATTAATCACCCCTGCCATTTGCCAATATTATGTCTTCTGATCCATGAACATAGTATATCTTTCCATTTATTTAATTTTTTTTCATTTCTTTCAACAGTTTTGTCATATTCGGATTACAATGTATATCAAAGTATAAGTTTAGTACTTCTTTGATAAATGTATTCCTAAGTATGCATTCTTTCTTATTTATTCTATTCTAAAAGGATTTGTTTTGTTAATTCCATTTTTAGATTGTTCATTGCTGGTGTCTACAACTGATTTTTGTAAATTGATCTTTTATTCTGCAGCCTCACTGTGATATTAGTTCTGACAGTTTTTAGTGGATTCCTTAGGATTTTCTATATATTATGCCATTCTTAAGCATGTATGTAATATGTTAGCAATTTTTGAGGAACATGTAAACACAACCCAAATCATTATGCCTTTCTTATTATGCTTTATAGTTTATCATTACAAAAAAAAACATAGTTTACCCTTTACTAATAATTTCATTTTGTTTTAAAATAAAATTCACAATATGGTATTAAAATGTAAGGTAATCTAAGTATCTAGGCACATAATAAATATATTACTTATTCAGTTATCAACTTCTATTAGCCACTGCTCAATCTAATTCATTATCTTTTAACTTTTTTTTTTAAGGGAAAAGCTACCACTTCTGCAAATCGTCCCCATCTTGAGAGAGTATGTTTAATGACTGCTTCCTGTTCATCTCAAGGAAAGAGTCCAGCACAACGCACCTTGTTTTCACAGGCAGAATCTGCTTTTGTGAGTTTTGTGGGTTTCCTTGGCATCCTACAAGCCAGTGTGTGTGAGTTCACATCCTGTATCCCCACACAAGCAATAGTCCTTGAAGCCATCTCCTTGATGGTTTCTGTTCCTTTGCTTGTGTTCCCCTTCCCTCCTCCATTGTGCCTCCCCTGCAGGGCTTTCCTCCTGTCCTGAGGCTCCTGGAGCTCACACCTTTGTCCTCTTACCACAGTCACAGCTCCGGATGATGCCCACATGCCAGGGGCCCATCTGGACCTCCAGCTCAGGTGCTTCCTCTGGGCTCTGGACCAGAGCAACCAAATAATCTGGACATTTCTTCCTGAGCGTCTAAAAGGCATTGCAGACTCACTTTGCCCAAACCTAGCTTGCAAACTTCTCCTCCTAACTTCCCCTCCCCATCCAGGCTGTTATACAAGCAGAAGCCTCAGGAGGTCACTCAGTGCCCCTCCTCCCTCCCCTTTGGTTTCATTCAACTTTCAGGCCTTGCCATTGTCCTACAGCAGCTCATGGTCTGAGGCCTTCTGCCAGCCCCCTCCTCCTCGTTTGTCCCTGGCCACCAACACCCAGCCTGGGTGATGGCATTGATTTCTTCACTAGGCTCCTGTGGCCCTGTCACCTCCCCCAGATCTTCTCCCTATACTTCACAGTGACCTTTCAATTCAAGTGGATCCCATCACCCCATCCTTTGGATGGAGACACAAATCCGTACATGACCACCTGGGCTGGCCTGGGCCCAGCCTCCCACCCAGGACCATGTCATACATTCCTCTGTCTGCCCTCTGGCCTCCCAGCCTCCTCTTTTCTCCTTGGAACCTGTGCCCTGCACCTATGAGGCCCTTGGTTTGCTGTATCTGTTTCCCTGTCTACACAGGGCAGGAGAGTTCCCAGTCCAGTGCAGCTTCAGGAGCAGAATTCAGTCTTCCAGTGATTTCTAGCAATGGAATAGATTTTTAAAGTATTCTTCATTTTTGTGTGTGACTTTGTGTTTATTTAACTTTTTGTGACATTAAAATCGCTTTGATATGTATAGGGCCACTTATCCATGTTCTCTGCCCTTTTACCATTAGGAACTTTTTTCTTATTGCTTTAGAAAAGGGAATCAATATGTTAAAGGTATAGAAATGAGAACTTTGAGAAAATATCTAGGCCGAATGTTCACATCTATTGAATGTTTTTGAAACAAGGCAAGAAAGAAGACCATCTCATACAACAAATTGCCTTCCCACTAACTAATTCCCCTTCCATTTATAAGTCAGGCAGGAAGTAAAGGAAAGAGGGACAAGTTAAACAGAAACAAAAAGAGCAGTGACAACATTAACAGCTGCATCAGACATGGTCAGGTTCAACGCAGAGGAAGATGGTGTCGGCGATGGAGACCAGGCTTCCCAAGACCTCATGGCAAAGAACTCATTTCTTCCTCTAATCTGCTGAGGACTAATACTTCGCGAGATTAAATAGAAATGGCATAGCAAAGCTGAGCTGCTACAGCAAAGTTTCCAAACACTGTGTTTATTAAGCGGAACTCACGGCAGGCCCCAACAGGTGGTTCGTGGCCCAGGCCAGCCTGTGGACCACACTCTGCTGCTTTTCAGGAGAATGTGAGATGCTTCCTTGAACTCAAAGTTGGGGAGACCCTGGACCCAGAATTCAGAGCACTAGGGTGGCTCGGGACCCAGAATGCAGAGCAGGGGGTGCTCCTGGAGCCAGAACGCAGAGCTGGGCCATAGACGCAGGTGACGACGCCACGGCTTCCAAAGTAGACCCAGTGTAGGGACGCTGAGAACACGGTGGGAATGGGGTAGGGGCGGCAAAAGCAGATTCACACTGGATGCCGTTGGGACAGCTGGTCAACCAAACCTCAGCACTCTCAGCTCAGAATACCTTCCAGGTGAATTAAAGAGATCGCTGTGAAAAGGGGGGCATGAATCAACTCGAAGTAATTACAGGCGAGTATCTCATCTCATCCTATTGTTGAAAAAATAGCAAGAACATGATCAGTACTTTTGACGGCATAAACATAAAAGTCCTGCATATCACAATATACTAAACACTAAGAAAGGTAAATCAATGAAGAAAATCTCCCATCAGACACTCTGAGGTGTAGGCAAGCAGGACTCTGTGAGCGTACTGGGCAGCGTGCTTTCACCTCAAAAGTCACAATCTAGGCTGGGCATGGTGTTATCCCGGCACTTTGGGAGGCCGAGGCAGGCAGACCACCTGAGGTCAGGAGTTTGAGACCAGCCTGGCCAACATGGGGAAACCCCGTTTCTACTAAAAACACAAAATTGAACCGCGCATGGTGGCGGCTGCCTGTAATCCCAGCTACTTGGGAGACTGAGGCAGGTGAATTGCTTGAACCTGAGAGGCGGAGGTTGCAGTGAGCCAAAATTGTGCCATTGCACTCCAACCCAAAAAAGAAAGAATCGAAGAGTTGGCCCGCAGGGGCAGGGCAGCCCTGCTGCTCAGATATACTCCTGTGCTCCCTGCAGCGGGTCTTCCCTGGGTCGTCGCATAGACTCACTCAGCCACTGCCCCACCCTTGCCAGTTCAGAGAAGAGGCTGTGCCTGGCACCTGGTCAGAGGGTGCAGCCCCCACGGACCCACCAGCATCCACTCTCCCTTCCCGGCGTCACTGTCTCCATGGCACTGGTTCTGTGCCAACGCTGTTGCTTTGCTCACCTGCTGGTTTACCACCCGCCTGTCTCTCCCCGAGGCGTGGAGCTGCCCCAGCAGTCTGCCTGCACTGCCTATGAACAGTGCTTCCCTGATCTTGGGGGTGCCCAGCGCAGGGTGTGTTTGTTGGGGGTACAAGCAGCACCTGAGTGCTCATCCGGGGTGCAAGCCTGTATTGGGTCACAGCCCACAGTCAGGAGCACTGGCTGTCCTGCAGCTCACTCAGAAAGGAACCCCAGGGCCGTAGAATCACGAGGCTGGGGAAGAGCAGCCTCTGCATGCGCTTCCCTGCACTCACCTGGTGTCAGCCCTGCAATCCTCCCACAGAGACTTTTCTCCCGGTTTTCTAGCCCTGGGAGCCGGATCCAGGAGGCCACAGCAGAGCAGGTCCTCAGGTTGGCCTTTCTGCTCCCCTGGACCAGGGCGAAGGCCCGGCTGGGCTGGCTTTTGGCAGGTGTTTCGTGTTCACCTTGGCCAGCGTTCTGGGTACAGGACGCATTTGCTCACAGGCACAGCTGCTCCCTGTTGTGTTGCTAGACAGAGGGGTGGTACCTGCTGGCCATGCCATCTCTCCACAGGGACTGACCACAGAGCTGGTGCTGGAACCAGGCAGGCTGCTTTCCCACCTTGAGGTGGTGAGTGTGTATATATGTGTGTGTGTGTGAATGTGTGTTTCTGTGTGCATGTGTGCATATATATGTGTGAGTGTGTATGCGCACATGTGTGCATATGTGTGTACATATGTGTGTATGCATGCGTGTGCATATGTGTGTGCATATGTGTATGTTTGTGTTTGTGTGTATGTGTGAGTACATGTGTGTATGCGTGTATGTGCGACAGTGTGCATGTGTGTACATGTGTGTATATGTGTGATTGTGCATGTATGTGTGCATGCATGTTTGTGCATATGTGTGTGCATGTGTGTATATGTGTGTGCATATGTGTATGTGTGTTTGTGCATGTGTATATGTATGTGTGCATGTGTGTATGTGTGTGCATATGTGTATGTGTGAGTGTGTGGGTTTGTGTGTATGCATGTATGTATATGTGTGAGTGTGCATGTGTGTGTTTTTGTGTAAGCATGTGTGCATGTATGTGTGAGGGTGCATATGTGTGTGTGCGTACGTGTGTATATGTGTGAGTGCATGTGTGTGTATGTGTGTATGTGAGTGTGTGTATGTGTTTGTGCATGTGTGCATATGTATGAGTGTATATGTGTGAGTGTGCATGTGTGTAGTGTGTGTGTGCATGTGTGTATATGTGTGAGTGTGCATGTGTGTGTTTGTGTGTGTTTGTGTGTGTGTGCATATGTGGGTATATGTGAGAGTGTGCATTTGTGTGTGTATGTGTGGGGGGGGCGGAGAATAACTGAGAAAACATTTGGCATATGAGGGAAAAATCTTCAGAGTAGAAACATTTTTCCTAAAAGCTAGAGCAGCCCGACTCCAAAGCCGAGAGGGGATGGGCGTTGGTGGAAGGGGTCACGAGCACAAATGTGAGCCCATCTTATGTCATTCTCTGATGACACGGGGCCTGGGCTGGGGGAGTCCCTGGGGTCTGTCAGTGCTCCCTACCCCAGTTACCACCTGGCCCTACAATGTTGGAATTTACGTACAGGGTTTCAGTGAGGAGCAAACGCCCAGTGTGAGATCCAAAACCCTCTGGGCTGGACGCCTGCTACAGCAGAGCTTGTTGAAGAAGATTCCAGCCTCTCAAGGGCCTTAGAATACGGGCTCCACAAAGCCCAGAAAACCTAGAGGACCCGGTGTTTGGCTTTCTTTAAAGGATCAGTTTCATAAGCAAGGAGCTGGCATTCTATGGCCGAGGGGTCACTGTCATTCTTGTGAAGGTCACATCCAATTCCATGATCCAGCATGTGGAAGGTTTTGACCCCGGCCAGTGGTTCCTCCAGTGAGGTTGAATTTGACCAGATGTGAGTGGGCACTCCGCCCACTTCCCTGTAAACACATCAGATCAAATTTCGGAGCCTCGCTTTTACTTGTTAATTCTGTTTTTGATTTGTGGCTCTTAGTTGACTTTCAGATGAATTTAATAATTGCTTTAAAAGGAGAACTGGAAACTGTATACAAGTGGCTTGCCCCAAGCCATGCCAGGCTTTGGGGTTCTTCTTTCCAGAGCCATGGGTGTGTTTTGAATCACAGCTGCCTGCCTGGCCTGCCAAGTGGCGGTTCCGAGCTGACCCTCTGTCTCATTTTTCTGGGTATCATATAAGCGGGGCAGCCACTCTGCAAGGCAAGGGCTCAGCCATTCACCGTCACATTGAAGTGTCTCTGGTGGCATGCAGACTGGACATCCCTGGGCCCAGCGTCTTACTTTCTGGGACTTTTTCTTTTCAGGGAGAAAGAGACACGGGCACAGCCCACAGCCTCAAGCCCAAATCCCAGCTCCTGCACAGCAGGCACTGGCCTTGCCTGTGGGATGTTCCACCCACACCCTAGTTCCACCTGAGCTGGGCTGGTGGTCAGGGCCTGGGGTGAGGAACGGGCTCTAGTCACACCTCCTGGGTTCCCCACATGCCCCTGACTCATCCCAGGCACCCTGTGCTGTCTGAGCCTCAGTCTCCTCATCTGTAAAACCGAGATCTCACTGCACAGAGACAACCCGTGGGTGGAGGTGGCAGTGCCCGGCAGATCACAAGCTTTTGTTCAACATTAGCAGATAAAAACAAGAATGATGATAGCAGTAATTGACACTCAGACATGCTGTGATGTTGCCGGTACGGCGCTGTCCTTGACCACAGCAGCAGACCCCTGAGTACGTGGTCAATGCATCCTATTCTGACCAAGGACATGGAGCTGGGCCAGGGTAACCACTCGTCCTGGGCCCCGGGTGGGCAGGCGGCAAGGCAGGATCAGTGCTGAATGTTTGCAGCTGGGCCCAGCAGACTATATCCGTGGACCATCATGCTTCGCCTTCCCGAGGCACAGGCCTGAACTGATTCCCGCGGAGCTGTCTGAGGTGTGTGGCCCCAGGACGTCAGGGCCTGTGAGACCGGGCATCATGGTGCGACCATTTCGTTGGTTAGGGCGTGCCACACAGCATCACAGGCAAGGGTGCGTGGGGGCCGAGGAAGGGAGCTGTCTCCACAGGAAAGGTGGCTTTTCTGGATGATGTTATGTTTTGTTTTCCACATAAATTAACAATAGAGGTGGGAGAGGATTCGGGTAGGTGAGACGATTTGCTGAGGTCACACAGATGTAAATAGCAGGGCAAAGATTCAACAGGAATCTTTCTAGCTCTAAAGCACTTTTCAAAGACTTTAAGATGCCCTCAATTTAAAGACAGATCCCTGAGGATGTTTCAGGAAAAAAAAATACCCAAACAGAAGCATGACTACACGAACCACACACACCATCTGAAGATCATCAAAAGATCTGAAAAGAAGAAGAAAGGGACTTGCGCCTTCCAGCTGGGAAACTGGGATATATGTGCAGCATAGAGACATCCGTCTACACTAAGCCATCGCCCTGCTCCTGGTCCTGCCACTGCCTGGGACAAGTACTGAATGAACCCTAAGATCTCAGCTTAGCCAAAGTTACATTAATTAGAAGTGCTTGGGCACAGAAGGGTAGAGGAAAGGACGTGAACTTGGAGGGGGGAAGCAAGGGTTTTGTGGGGGTTGTGCTCAGAGCAGCCAGCTGGGTGACCATTCATCCAGGTGACCATCCATCCAGGTTACCATCCATCGTCCAGCCAGGTGACCATCCAGCCAGGTGACTGTCCATCCAGGTGATTGTCCATCCAGGTGACCATCCATCCAGGTGACCATTGATCCAGGGGACCAGGCATCCAGGTGACTGTCCATCCAGGTGACCATCCATCCAGGTGACTGTCTATCCAGGTGACCATTCATCTGGGTGACTGTCCATCCAGATGACTGTCTAGCTGAGTGACCATCCATCCACATGACTGTGCAGCCAGGTGACTGTCTAGCTGGGTGACCCTCCATCCAGGTGACTATGCAACCAGGTGACTGTCTAGCTGGGTGGCCATCCAGCCAGGTGACCATCCAACCAGGCAACTGTCCAGCCAGGTGACTGTCCAGTTGAGTGACCATCTATCCAGGTGACCATCCAGTTGGGTGACAATCCATCCAGGTGACCATCCATCGAGGCGACCATTGATCCAGGGGACCATGCATCCAAGTGATTGTCTATCTGGGTGACCATCCATCCAGGTGACTGTCCTTCCAGATGGCTGTCTAACTGGATGACCATCCATCCACATGAATGTGCAGCCAGGTGACTATCCAGAGCCAGGTGACTGTCTAGCTGGCTGACCATCTAGCCAGGTGATTATCCAGCCAGGTGACTGTCCAGCCAGGTGACAGTCCAGTTGGGTGACCATCCCCTTCATCTGTAAAACCACATGAAACTGCTCACTTCATGGGGTGTCTTGAGGACAGGCTGAAGCCATGGACATGGGAGTATTGAGCCCGAGCTGGCAGGGGTCACCTTGCGGTTTGCTTGTTGAGTCTGGATTAGGAAAAATAAGCAAAAGCAAACAGAGCTCACAGGCACTCAGCGGGGGTCGGACTCCTCCTGCCCGGAAGGCTTGGCTGGGCAGGTCTGCAGAGTCGAAGGACGGACAAGGAGCCGCTGCTCTGCCACGGCCTCCATGGCCGTTCCTCTCCTTGAAGCCGGGCCATGCATCCCTTCCATCCTGTTCCCATTAGACACTTTAAAGTGGCTCCAGAGTTGGAGTTCAGCTGTGAAACCACAGCGCCCAACCCAGACCTCGCCCCATGCCGATGCCTTCTGGAAGGGAGAACGCACAGGCCCGGTCCGGCTTTCCATTCAGATTGGACCCCTGCCCTGGTCTCAGTCCTCATCCAGGATTTCACAAAAGAAATCTGACCCCAAAGGAACTGCAGGCCAGACCCTTTCCATGTGAGGCTGCTCACAACAGGGGTGCCGGCCTCAGGGAGGCATGGAGGGGAACTGGAGCATGAGCCAATGGTGACCCCACGACAATGCAGCCGTGTTCAGAGCTGGTGTGCCCCTTCCCTGGTGCCGCAGAACGGCCTTGGACTAGGGGAGCAGAGCCTCAGGAGCACCCCCATGCAGGCTAAGGGCCTCTGAGCCTGGTCTAGGGCTGGGAGGAGTTCGAGATTGCCAAAGAGAACCGAGAGGGGCCTGCCCTGGCTGGGCTTCCTTCTGGTACAGGGAATAAACTTTGATGAGCGGCCGACCCACGGTTATTGATTCAGAACGCAGCCTCGCCCCACGTGGGATGGCGTCATTTCTGGTTTTTTTCCCCTCTATGTGGAGACAGGGAAAGGGCAGAACAATGGTGGAAAAATTCCAGGAAATAATTCTCAGCGTGTGAGTCCTTCAGAGAGGCATTTTCTTCCTAGTAGCCTCTTCTTGCTGTCGGTAGAGGCCCTGTCATGATCCCAGGGAGCCACTCTGAGTCTTCAGTGCCTGCATCTGAGACCTATGATGGGGAGGGAGTGCTGCAGGGACACCCGGGAGCTGTTCTTTCTGGGGACTGCCCTCAGCCAGGTGAAGCTGCCTTGCCCCAGGCTGTGCCCCTGCCCAGGGGGCAGCCCTTGGCCTGCGATGGACCCCAAGCCACCCCAACATTGGGCTGGGGCCACCCCAACGCACTTACGCAGGATCTCGGAGGTCTCTGTCACCGTGCCGCAGCAGGCCCCTCCCCCTGCCCCACCCAAGCCCTGGTGTGATCAAATGCTTCACAGACCTCTCGCCGCAGAGTCTAACCTAAGATGAGGATCTGCCCCAGCAACCTCGTCTCTTTTTTATTATTCATTGATACAGAAGAGAATACTATTCAGAGGGCACGTGAAGCTTTAAACTGTGTTTCAAAGAAAAGACTCATCATCTTGTCAGCACCAGAGAGGATTTCCACTCCAGAACGGGGCTGAGACGTGACGTCGTCCAAATCCCTAATGTTACAGATGAGGAAACGGAGGCCTGGAGAGAGCAGGTCGCTCCCGGGACACCTGGGTTGTGGAGCCTGCCCTACGTACACGTGGGTGCTGGGGAACCTGGACATGTCGGGGCTGCCCTGCAGGACGGGGAACGTGTGGCCCGGGAGAGGCCTGGAGCGTGCGACCCTGGACTCAGACCACAGAGGCAGGGTGACATCCTCACAGCCCGGGCGGTGCTGACAGCGCCTGTGCACCCGTCTCGTCTGTCACGCTCTGCGGCGGACAGAGGCCCCTGTTCCCAGGACAGGCAGGCAGGGCAGGCAGTGCTGAGAGGCCCCGCTGCACCACACATAGATGCCTGCAGCTGTCAGTAGCCCGTCAGCAGCTCCAGCTCAGAGGATTGCAGCACCTGCCCGCAGTCACACAGCTGGGGACCGCTGGGGCTGGAATTTGGACTGGACTGCTGGCCTCCAAAGCTGGTGGCTGCACCCCACGCCATTCAGGTGGCGCCCTGCAGCTCTGGAGGGCTCCCCATCCAACTGCCTGCTTGCTCCCCACAATAGCTGAGGGGGCAGCCCCAGCCTCAAGGTGTAGGGGAGTTCCACGCTCGACCGCCACAGCTGAGGGTGCTGGCCTGGGGGGTCCTTGCAGGCCTCCGTGTCCCGTGTTGGCTGTCCCTGTAGGAGATGTGGTCAGTGATGGTGAATCTCTGTGGGCTGAGTGACCTAGCCCCACCAGGTGGTACCTGAGCCTGGGGGATGACCCAGCTGCCCACATCATTGGGCAGGCCCCAGAGAGGGCAGCAGCTTCATGTTCCTGGCAGCACTCGGCCCAGCGGGGACAGCCAAAGTCCAGCTGCGGTGACACTGTGCCTCCCAGGGGAAATTCCTGGACGCTGGAGACTTGAGGGGAGGGGAGGGGCACTGAAGGGCTGGCACACAGGGAAAGTGGCTGTGGTTCTCCTGTCTGGTGTGTGACAGGGCCATGGAGCAGGGCTAGGCATTAGAGAGGCAAGGCCTCCTGCTTTCCAGCTGGCAGAAGATGGGCAGGGACAGTGGCCAGCACAGGCCAGGGGCAGGTGGAGAAGGCGGGCACAGCAATGTGGACAGATTGTGGCCCACGTACCTCATACATGAAAGGGAAAGGAGGGACACATGGACGCTTCCAAGCTGGGGACCTCTTCTCAAGGGCGGGGATTGTGTGTCCAGAAAGCCTCCTGCCCTGTCCTAGAACCACAGCGCGGAGATGTGTTGGCCTTGCAGGCCTCGCTGGGGGCCCAGAAAAGCAAGCGCAGGCTGAAGCCCTGGGAGCGGCCGTGGGCCCAGGACAAGGCTGCGTGAGGATGCCAGGCCTGCCTTCCGGGGCCAACTGCCAGCCCCACAGAGGTACCTCTTGTCACGCTGTGCTTTGTGTCCCTTAGGAAATGCCCTGTCCTCTGTTGTACTTGTGGAAACTGCTTTCAGAGGATATTAAAGGTGGCAGAGGATGAAACGGCATGAGGATTACCACGCTCCCCTGGATGAGACCCTGGCCCCCTTGGGACTCAGGAGAGGCAGTGCTGTGCCCCAGGGTCACCACTTGTCAGGTGCGACACGGGGACCTCTAGGCCTCTGACTCTAGCGTCCTCTGTGACTCTTCCAAGTTGTCCTGACCGGAACACTGAGGGGCCACTGCCCACCTCCTGATTGCTTTTGCCTCAGGCTCCCTCTTGTGCAGTCATGTGTGAGTGAGAATGTGTGAGTGTGTATGATCATGTGAGCAAGCATGCATGTGTGTGACTGTGTGCATGAGTGTGCATATGTGTGAGCGTGTGTGTGAGTGTACATGTGTGTGTGTGCACGACTGCATGAGCGTGCATGAGGGTGTGTGAGTGTGTATGGGCAAGCTCACTCCAGATGCCCACCAGCTGAGCAGCATCTGCAGTCACCTGCTTGGGTCACGTTTGGGTCCTGGAGGGGGTCACATGCCCAGCTCCTTGTTAGGTGCACCTGCCTGGTGGACAGTCCTGGTGCGATGGGTCTTCCTCCTGGGTCCCAAAGCTACTGTGCCTCTGTTGCCTGTTTTATGCCGGGTGCTCTTCCAGCTGGCTCCATGGAGTCCTCCTCAACCTGGGTGGCAGCTCCACGTTTGACTGTGTTGGGTTCACCTGCCTGGTGGACAGCCCTGGTGTGACGGGTCTTCCTCCTGGGTCCCAAAGCTGCCGTGCCGCTTCTCTGGCACTTGCTCCTCAGCTCTTGCCCGCACTTTGCTCCACTCTGCCATGCTGGGCTGGGCCCTGCACACCCTGTCTCTCCTTAGCCAGCTGCTCCTGCAGACCCTGCGATGGGGCAGCTGAAGGAGACTGTGCCGGGAGAACACACCCCTGCCCGTCTTGGCTTCTCTGAGCCTCTCCCCAGGAGTTCCTCTTGGCTGAGTCTAAGCCTCAGGATGGCTGAGCTGCTGCTGCGTCCCTGCTCTGTTGGAGGAGACCTTGTTGCCCTGAGAGTTCCAGGACCAAGGACTGGGCTCAGCAGGGCATCTTCTCCCCAGGAGCCAGGTGGGCATCTGCAGGTGTTTGCCTGCAGGGACTTGGCTAAAAGGAGCCATTGAGAGGTTGGGTTAATTGGCATCTTTCCACCCACCCGTAGGAGTTTTCTGGAGTTGGGTGCTCTATAGGAGGTCATGACACTCTTTTCCCCTTGTTAATGCATCGTTGGCTTAGCCTACCTGGGGAATGTGGGATTGGCCCCGTTTCCCAACCATCCCTGGGAACGTCTGGATCTGTGGTTTCTGCCCCCAGAGCCCAGCACTGCTACTCCTCCCTGCCCTGCCAACTGTGTGGACACCCGGTGCCTGCCTCCCACTGCCAGGAGGGGCTGATGCAGGCAGAGACAAGGGAGAGACAGCAGGAGGCCCCGAGTTTACAGCAGGTCAACAGCTGCAGGCACTTACGGCCAGCCGATCCTGCTGGCAGGTGCTGTGGAGAAACCTACCTGCGGTCCTACCCCTAGTCCAGAGTCCAGATGGGACTGCAGGAGCCTTCCTAGGAGAGGCGCTCATTTACCCAGAGGCTCTGGAATGGGTCAACAGGTTGCCCCAAACAGGCTGATGGGGATTGACTGGGCAGTGGGTACCAGGGGAGCCTGAGGAGGGAAGGGGCATCTCTGCCCTTGTAGGGCCATCTGGGTTGCCTCATCATACGGACCCCGAGCATGGAGGGGAGTCCTGGGAGGTGTGGAGAGCTGGAAATGAGGCTACGGTCCCCTTCCTGGCATTCAGGGCTCCCTAGCAGCTGGGGCCTCTCCTGATGCTAATTGCAGGAGTGTTAGCACCAGTTATAGGGTGCCAGTGCCCGGCAGGTCCTCCTCATCCTGCAGCTGCCCCTGCCTCCATCTGGGTGCAGCTCAGGAGGGAGATGGTGAGTGAGGAAGGAGCGGTGGCCACGCTGGCCAGAGTCCTGCCCGCTCTGTGGGTCATCAGGTAACAAGGTCCTGCCAGCACCTGCGTGTGTGTGGACCGGCCCTTTGCATCTTGGTGGTGCCTGGTGTGGATGACTTCATGGACCGCTGCCTGAGTCCCAGATGGGGTCACCAGCCTGGGGTCACCTGCCTGGGGTCACCAGCTTGGGTCTGGAGGAGGTCATTTGTCTGAGACCTGGATGGGGCCGCCTGAGTCTGGATGCAGCCTCCAGCCTGGGTCTGGATGAAGTCACCTGTTTGGGTCCTGGAGGGGGTCACATGCCTAGGTCCTTGTTGGGTTCACCTGGCTAGTGGACAGCCTGGTGTGGATGGGTCTTCTTCCTGGGTCCCGAAGCTGTCGTGCCTCTGCTGCCTGTTCTATGCCGGGTGCTCTTCCAGCTGGCTCCGAGGAGTCCTCGCACCCTGGGGTGGGAGCTGAGCATTTGACCTGGCTCCAAACTCAGCCCTTCAAAAGGCCTCTCAGACATGGGAGCCACCGCCGCAGGGACACTCCCGTTCCCTCCCCGAGTCAGCCGGGTCAGTTGTTCCCCCAGAGGGCAGCGCTGTGCCCAGGCCTCGAGGACCGACTGAATCTTCCCCTGTAGGTGAAAGTAAATCCGCAAGCCTGTTCCGGAGCCTGAGCAAGGAGCCCCGGCTGTGTGGAAAGAAAGCCTCAGGCTGCCGGAGGGCAATGCTCAGGTGTGGGAATGAGGAATGACGAGAGCCCACCTGCAGCTTGCGTGGGGAGGGTGCTCTCGGGGACGGGACCTCCAGCACCTCTTCCCCGGGGAACGCGGAGCTGTTTGCTCAGCTCTTGGTGGCTCGGGGCCCACAGCTGAGGTCAGGGCTGTGCAGACCCGGACACAAACCCGGGAGGAAGACGCAGCCTCACTCAGCCCTCCACCAGCTGGGCGGACGTCAGAAGACAGTAAGGCAGCGCCCCCCACACGGCCTGCCCGTGGGGTAAGGGGGCCTTGGGGACGCCTGGCTGCACCACAGGGGTCGGAAATGACTCCCATCTGGAGCCCCGTCCATGGCCGGCTGTCATTCTGCCCCCACATCCACACCGCAGCCTTCCACGCCTATACATCAGTCTCCTGAGCTTGGCTGGTGTGAGTCTGACCTGAAAGGCAGGGCCTGGCTCTCTCTCTGTGGGAAGATGTCAAGTCTCTGAACCTGCAGCATCCAGCCCTTGGGTGTCGAGGCCTTGGTGTGGTCAAGCACGTGACGAATATGCGCAGAGCAGTGGGGGCGGCAGGCCGCGGGGCGCAGCTCCTGGTACTCAGGCATAGCGGCTGGCCAAGGGGCTGCCTTCCCCTTTGGGGCTCCCCACGGTCTCTGATGGTCAGCACTCCCTGCACAGCAAGCACCCGGCCCACAGCAGCCCTCCTCTGTCAGCCCCTCGGCTGGCCAGCCTGGCCTCCCCATCCTGCAGTGAGAAGGTGGAAGCCGAGTGGCCGCAGGTGTGGGCCCGGACTGAGATTCCCAGGCCTCTCTGCCTCCCCGTGCACTCAGGGCTGGAGTCAGGACACAGGCTGAACCCTGAGGGAGGTGCCCACCCCGCCTGGCTCAGTGCGCCCTGCAGTTAGTGAGTGCTCAGGGCATCATCTGACCGTGGGGTTTGTTTTCCCAGGCACTGAGCTGAAATAGATGGCGGAGGAAGGTTTCCTCACCTCATTTAACCTGGCCTAACCAGCCACCTGCTGCTCACCAGCAAAAGCCCAGGGTTCCCAGCCAGGTCTTGCAACTGGAAGGATGATTTGCATCTCTAATAAAAGGCTCATTTGCATGTGTGGGGGAGGTGGTGGGGCGAGGGGGCAGGGAGCCCACTGTCCCCCCAGTGCACACCTAGGGCCACCCCTCCGCTGAGCCTTCTCAGGAGTCCTGGAGTGAGCAGGCCAGGTTGTGGCAACCACCTCACAGATGAGGAGACGGAGGCCGGGTGGGGGCGACCCCATCGTGAGGGGCGAGGCTGGCCCCCGTGGGTAGCCGCAGTCTGCTCGGGCCTCCTCCAGGACACCCAGCCACCTCCCCTGCGCACACGGAGGCTGGGGTGGGCTTGGCTTGCACCAGAGCACAGGAAATGCCCCGTTGACACACAGACTGGAGCCCAGCGTCTTCCACAGCAGGATCCCCGGCCCCCAGGCTCAGAAGCTGAATGTCTGGGCTGTGCTCTCCAGGAGTCTCTCTGAGAACCAGGCCAAAGTGGCTGCTCACGGCCTAGGGTCCATCTAAAATAGGGGCCGGTGGTGGCCTGAGAGGTGAATTTCCCTGGGCTGGCGGACAGGCTTGTCCGGGAGCCCCCCGTGCCTGGCACTCACGTAGGGCCCTCTGCCTGGTCCAGGAGAAAGCCGCTGCTGTGGGCAGCCGGGAGAGTGCCGTCGTGACAGATGCTTGCAGCCATCGGGACCCGTGCAAAACCGCAGCTGGTGATGGTCCCCTCCCATCACGGGGTGCAGAGCTGGAGGATTGCTCCGAAATTGTTCCCACCTCATCCAATAAATAGGCAGGGCGCAGTAGCCAGGGGCAGGAGTAGCAGAATGACAATGTGGGGCCTGTGCCTTGCTCCCTCCAGTGCCACCGTTGCAGCTGCAGGCAGCCGGCATGAGTGGGGGTCCTGGAGGCCTTGCAAGCCCACACCCCCGCAGGGCCCTGAGGCAGCCGCTCCTGTGGGTGGGCATCAGCATCGAGTCTGGGGCCTGCTTGCTGACCGCCCCTTTAATGCCGGAGCTTCCTCCAGTTCCCAGCTGGGAGCAGATGGCTTCTGCAGAACCCACCGACTCTGCCGAGGCCAGCGGCGTGGGTCCAGTCTAGAGAGCCCCAGAAGGCTGGCTAGCACAGCCTCTGGGTCGTCCTCTGACCTCAGGGGCACCATCGGCAGGGACGGGCTGGAAGGGGAGGGCCCCTCTGGGCTGGTGGCCGAGTGTGGCCAGGCACATGGGGCAGGATGGCTGGGCCCTGAGCGGGTCAGTCATGGGAGCCGTGCAGGTGATGAGGACTGGGTGGGGTTCTCCAGACACCAGTGACGCTGTGGTCCTAGGACCCATCACTCCAGGTTAACCCTAGAATGTGACTTGGAGAGCAGGGGCATGTCTGCAGGCACAGCCCAGCAAGAGGAGCCTTGCTCCTTTCTCTGAAGGTGCCTGTGCATAAACAAGGGGACCAGACACTCCCCAGCAGGTACCAGAGCTGGCTCCAAGGAGGAGACTGCAGAGGGGCAAGCCCTGGCAGGCAGCGGGCTGTGGTCTCTGTCCATGGTCTGCCACCTGGGTCCCCACTGGGCAGCACAGTGAGGAGCCTGCAGCCCAGGCCACTGGCAGAGCCAGTGGCTGCCCCTGGACCTGGGCCTGGGCCCCACACTCTCCACCCCAAGCTGCGTCTCCTTGGTGAGGTCGTGTGGAGGCAGTGAAGTCTGCCGGTACTACAGGCCTGTGTGGAGATAGCAGCGTATCTGTGGTGACTGGGTGGTTTCCCAGCTTTGCTCAAGCTTCAGTGCCTGCAGGAGGAGGGTGGGAGGCAGACACTGGCCTGAGTAGGACTCAGGATGCCGCGTGGTTGCTTGGCCAACCTGCGATTGGGTCACTGTGCCTCTGTGTGCTCAGAGCTGGAACTGTACCTTTCTCAGGCATCCTGGGATAGGAACGGCTCCCACCCAGACACGTGATCAGGCAGGGCAAGGGCTTGGACAGCAGGACTGACCACTGGCCCCGATAGGTGCGGGTGAGCTGGGCAGACACTTGGGGTCTTACACTCGGGGTCTTCCTCCCACCTCCTTCCACCCTCCAACCTGAGGACAAGGCAAGACCTCCAGGGCCGCCCACCCCGTGCCTTGCTTCCTCCCTCTCCCCTCCGGCCTCTGGAATGTGGCACCTGGTGACACAGACAAGCCCACCCTCAAAAGCACTGGTTCTTTCAAGCCAGGAGCTATGACATCATCTGAGTCATGTGAACCTGGTCCCTCCACAGGCTCTGAAGAATGGACGTCAACAAAACTAGCAATGGAAAAACCTTTGACTCCTGCCCTCAAATTCTTGCCAGTGAAATACCAGGAAAAGGAGACACGGCTTTTCCTTTGCAGCCAAGGCAGGCTCCTGAATGCTTCCCTGCAGGTTGCAGCAGGGCATGGCGGGCAGGGAGTGGAGTCCCTGCTTCCACAGTGCTGCAGGCCCCTGGCCCCGGCTGCCACTACCACACCATGACCCAGGACTCATCACCCCTCCCCACACCAGTGCCCAGCCCAGCCCACCTCTGTCAGCCACAGCACGTGGGGAAGGGGGTTGCTGGGAGCCCTCTGCCTTCTCCCTCCTGCTGCACCCCAGCCCCGGCACCAACCCTGGCACCGGCCCAACCGCGGCCCCGGCCCTGGCCCTGGCCCCAGCCCTGCTGGCAAGAAAGTTCTGCCCTCCCTCCCTGTGGCCACTGTTGAACAGGGACGAGCACAGGAATGAACATACTCTGACACACTCACACATGCCCACACATGCTCATGCACAGACACATGTACATGAACGTGCACAGACACACACACTCTGACACACATACACTCAGCCACACACACACATACTTATATACATTCACACACGTACTTGTACACACTCACAGCCACACACACACATACCGTATACACACCCACACACCCACATTTACACACACATACTTGTATACACTCACACACACTTGTATACACTCACACATATATACACTCACACCCACACTTACACACACACATATACACTCACATACATATTTATATATGCTCACCCACACTCATACCCACACACACATACTTATATACACTCACACACACACATACATACTTGAATGCACTCACACACACACTTGCATGTGCACACACGGACACACACACATACACTCATGACTATACACGTACTTATAGACACACCCACACACAGATATATATACACTCACAGCTACACACACATTTACACACATATACACTCACACACACACATTTATGTGCACATATGCACACATGCACACACCCACTCACACATACACTCATGTAGACACACTCTTACACATGCACATAAACACACTCATAAACACACATTCACTCACACACACACCCCTCCTCAGATACACACACACATATGCTTCACACATACACCCTCACACATGCACCCATACACTCATATACACGTAAATACACACATTCACACACAACTATACACATACACCCTCACATCTAAGAACAGCCAACTTTAGGAACAGTGCCGATTACATCCCTATTTAGGAGAAATTTCCTAAAGAAAACATAATCAACAAAAATGCAATTCTACCACTAGGAAGATGGCTGTTTACCTCATTTCACGAAGCAATTTAGCTCCTCGTCAACTAAAACTTCTCTGTTGCAGAATGAAATATTGCTTCCCTTCATGTAAGCCAGAGACCCATTATAGTTACTTCCTAAAACAAAGGACCACACGTCCACCAGAGGTGACCGTTAAGATGCCACTTCCTGAAGCTCAGAAGGACTGCCTGCGGCATCACAATTTGTAGCTGCCAGGTTTTGAGCAACCTCAGGTCTCACCTCTGCTGTGGGCCGGCGTGCTTGGTCTGACTCCGTCCCACCGCGGGGACCTCCCAGGGCAAGGACCGCATCTTGGCCTGTCGTGTCTGCAGCCAAGTGCTGGGCCTGTCCCATGGGAAGTGCTGTTGGATATTTGTAGAACGAATTTTAGAATTTTCACAACTGTTGTAGCTGAAACCTCAGTAACTAAGGGTCAAGGAAACTAAAGGGCAAAGAGGTAAAATGATTTCCAAACAAGTGTTAGAAGAGATCCTTCAGATATTATCCATTATCAAAGGTGACTGTCTTAGAAAACTAAACATTCCCCTACCTTATAATCCAGGAGTTCCACCAAAAAGACCTGGGCAAGAATGTTCTAGAAGCTGTCTTCATAAAAACCAAACTCTGAATATAGTCCAGGTACTCCTCCACAGACAGAGGAAGGCGAACATTCTATGGAATACCCATACAACAGGATACTACTCAGCAACAGAAAGAAGCAGATTGCTGATCTATGCAAAAAAAGTGAGTGAACCTCAAAAACATTGTGCCCGGTTAAGAAAGCCTCATCAGAGGGGGCATCCTGCATGATCCTGTATGATCCCGTATGATCCTAGACGTGTGAAGCTCTGGAACAGGCACAGGTAGTCTGCAGTGAGTACAAGGAGAACAGTGTTTGCCTCCAGGGGTGTGGTTTGACCAGGAAGGGGTCTGAGAGGACGTTCCAGAGTGGTGGCATGTGCTGTGTCTTCAGAGGGTTTTGGGTTAGGTGGGCACATGGATTGGCTGAAACTCATCGGATGACCCACTTATGGGTAGCAGTGAAGACAGTGCTCAGAGGAAAACTTACAGCTGTCCGCATTCCATGTTAAAAAAAGAAGGTAGGCCTCAAATCAATAGCCTAACTGTGCACCTTCAGGAGCCAGAAAGGGAAAAGCAAACTCAACTAGAGCTTAGCAAAACGAAGGGATAATGAAGTGCATTAGAGAGAAGCAAAGCTGTGGACGGTAAAGGGAAATTGGGTTCTTTAAAAAGATCAAGAAAATTGACAAACCTCTAACTGGGCTGACAAAGAAGGAAGGAAATCTATTCATCTCAGTGAGTGCAGAACTTGCAGAAAAGCCATCGCCAATGGCTGAGCTCTGGTTAATCATGCAAACACACTTGGGGAGAAAGGCACTGATGTCTCCTACTTACTTTGAATGCATAAAGTAAAAGATGTATTGACGAGCGCATAGAGAGATGGACAGATGGAGCGGTCGGTGATGACCAGGGGGAGAAGGACATGAAGAGTCCAGGTGATGGGCTAAGGTGTCCACTGCAAAATGTTTTCACTTTTTCTGTCTATTTGAACACTTCTGCTGTAAAATATCTGAAAAGGTGATTGCCGATAGATCTCACCACCCATGGTAACTTCACGGCTCTCAACGTCGCTTTCTGCAATGCAAGGACCGAGTTGTGCCTATCTGCCCATTCAACCCTCACATTTGAGTGTCTACACCATGGACATAGCACTGGTCTAGGTATTGAGCCACATCAGTAAAGAGAGCAAAGTCTCCATGCCCTGCAGTGGGGAGAGAGCCAAAGAGTCAGTGATCAGGTTATGTGGCAACTTGGGTGATGAGTAAGTAATCAAGTTATGTGGCAACTTGGGTGGTGGGTGCTGTAGAGAAATAGCATGCCTGCTTAGACCTCTCAAAGGAGGAGGAGGCTGGTGGGCACTCTCACGCAGAGCCCTCCCAGGAGGTGTCTCGGGTGTCTCTCCCTATGCTGTAGTGGATGTGGCTGTCACAGAGGAACGACCCCAAAGCAGAATCTGCTGCAAGACAGGCAGATTCTGCACTGCAGAAGGTAGCAGCACTGCTATGACCATGGCTGGGTGGGGGGTGCTCAAGGCACATTTCGGGAGCTTTGCTGGGAGACCTGAGGTCTGGCTCTCTGAGTGATGTGGGTAGGCTGTGGGTCAGATGCTGGGGAGGCACACAGCCTCTGGCGTCTTAGACTTCACTTAGGACCAAGCCCTGGCACCTTCAAGGGGAAAGCGGAAGCTGCAGGCCTACAGCAGAGCGTGAGTGAGCTGCCTCAGTCACAAAGGTCCTTCAAAAACCACTGCTTTCCAAAGGAGATGAAGTCCACAGAGCCATCTGCCTGACACATGAGGCGAGCGGGCCCTGGAAATACCTGTGTGTGGTGACAGTTGCCACTCGGTAAAGTTACTAAAAAGCACACGCATGCGCATGCACACGCATGCGCATGCACACACATGCGCCGGGAAGGGCCTGGGTTCTAATCTGACCTCCTCCACTTTCGTAGAACCTCAATTTCATCGGTTTTATACATGGGAAAGATTTGCCCACGGACAGCGTGCCGAGGTGCAGCCGGGGATCCTCCCGCACACGCGGAGCTGGGCAGAGCCTGGACGGGGCAGAAGGTGGCTGACTCAGGCCTGGCCACTGAATCTCACCCACATCAGCCCCATGGCCTTGTGAGTGTGCGTATCCCAGCTCCAGGGGAAGGCCACTGGCATTTGGTTAGAAACTCGGGTTGTGTTCTTTTCCTGGCGACATTACATGAGTCACCCTGGGTCTCAGATTTGTCGTGTGTAGACATGAATGTCTCTCCAAGGGGTTCCTGCAGATGCCATCGAATCCTGCCTGGGAGGTCACATCGCCAGCAGCTCCCTACACCTAGCCACAGCCCGGCAGGTGGTGGGTACCTTTCAGCGTGTCTGTCCACCCTGGATTTTTACAGCAGGAGCCAGGAAGGTCTGCACCCTGGTCATTAGCAATGGGGTGGCCAGCCATCCCAGTTTCATGGATACTAATGGGCCCTCCTGGCATGGGGGAAATTCAGTTTTAAAACCAGGACAGTCCCAGGTACCCCTAATAAGGGTGCCCTTGACCATTGTCACATCCTTTAGGCTTTGTAAGGGAGCAGGGTGCCGTGAGCAAAGGTCCCTCTTCATGCCATGAATGCAGTGATGGTGACATGAAACTCTCCAGGGTGCAGACGTGGGGGCTGGGAGGTTCTCATGCCACCCCCTTTCTTGGCACTGAGGCTGACGAACACCAGGACTGAGGAGGCTGCTCCCTAAGCCAAGTACTGCCTCGTCTCAGGCTGCAGAGCGCCGCTTTCTGCACCTGGACCCTCATTCCAGGCGCGGCTTCTGCTCTTCTTCAGTGCGCACCCAGAGGAGAAGCCCTCACCTGCTGGTCTGGCTAAGGGCTCTCTGCTCCCTGAATGCCAGTCCTGGACCATGACCCAGCCTCTGCCCAGCAGTTGCCCCCTACCCACAGCCTTTGCTCCCAGCAAACCTGCCCACTCTCTGGGCTCACAGCAGCCGCGTGTCATTCCACTGCCAGGGAGCCACAGGACGGGACTCCCATTAGAAGTCTGATGGCAACATGTGTCTGCCTCCCCCAGAGCAGATGGATGGAACCTCCTAGGGAGCAGCTTTCAAAGCCCCATCCTTCAGCAGAGGGTGAGGAACAGACCTCTCCTCCTGCTCCTGGGAGGGTGTGACAGCAAGGCCCTTCCTGTCCACTGTTATGGCCAGATTAGCTTCATGGATGCTGACGCTCTGGGCGCTGGACTTACCTGGCCACCAAGACCCAGTGCGAAAAGAAAAACAGAAGAATGAGGCTTGGAAGACTGGCTGTGGGTGATGATGTGGAAGCTGGGGGGAGGGTGGGAGAGATTCCCTTTTTTAAGTTTTGTTTTCTGCTTTTCTTGCTGCTTTTGTATTAGATAATATTTTATTGAGGGATATTTTATGTTTCCTCAAATTCACCCCTTTCAAATATACAGCTCAGTGATTTTTGGTAACGACCGTGGTGGAGCTGTCACCCTAATTCGGTCTGAGGACATCCCCCCAGGCAGCGCCCCCTCCTCCCATTCTTAGCTAATCTCCAAGCCTGCACGCAGCCCTGGCAGTCTTCACTGTACTTCTCTGTCAAAAAACCTGCCTTTCCCAGACCTTTTGTATACACGGAATCATAGGCTACGCAGCCCCCTGGATCCATCTTCCTGCACCTGCGTTTCTGATGACTGGAGCCCCCACTGATCGGCTGCCGCACCCTGGGTCCAGCCGCTCACCAGGTGATGAGCATTTGCACGGCTCCCTGTCATGGGCTGGCATCCACAGCACCACGAAGTCTCCACACGGATGTAAGTTTCCTTTTCTCTTGGGTAGAATCTCTACTTCTGTAGTCTGAAAATTTCACATACAAAGTTCAAGGAATAGTGTTTATAAACCAAAGAGTATCTGAGACAGGTCTCAGTTAATTTAGAAAGTTAATTTTGCCAAGGTTGAGGACGTGCTTGTGACACAGCCTCAAGAGGTCCTGACCACATGCACCCGAGGCGGTCCAGGCACAGCTTGGTTTTATGCATTTTAGGGAGACATGAGGCCTCAATCAATGTGTGTAAGACATACATTGGTTTGGTCTGGAAACGTGGGACAACGGAAAGCCAGGAGGGGGTTCCAGGTCATGGGTAGATAAAAGGCAAGCAGATGTTTTTTTGTTTTTTTGAGTTAGCCTCTCCAAAGGAGGCAATCAGATACGCATTGATCTCTGTGAGCAGAGAGATGGCTTTGAATAGAATGGGCTTGCCTTAAGCAGTTCCCAGCTTGACTTTTCCCTTTGATTTAGTGATTTGAGGGTCCTGAGATTTATTTCCCTTTCACAGGTTTGAGGAGAGAAAAGAACATGCCTCCGGAGGAAGAACAAATGTCCCCCAAACCAAACGGGGGTCCCAGGGGCAGGTATAAGGTATGACTGAGAAGTTCCTCTGGGAGAAGTTCTTTGCAGGATGTGTGCAGAGACCCTCTTGGAGTCAGTCAGAAAGAAAGAACTGATGGCAAATGAGAGTGGCACATCCAACCCTGGCACTGGACCTTGAGATGGCATCATTTGTACACATGGAGGCCCGGAATTCCTGCAGCGTGATGCCAATGGACACAGATGGAGGGAGGCCCAGGGTGGTGACCCCTGGAACAGGAGAAAGCTGGAAATGAGCAGATAGCACCCCCTCCCCAAACCTCATGCGGACATCCACGTGCTCGCACACGCACCCGCTGTTTCCATCTACTCATTCTTGCCCTCTGTTAAATTTCATGTTTGTAGGGAATTTGGTCCACAGCCATATTTATTTACGTAGCAATAACTATATTTGACCATATGAGACTTTACATAATATGTCAATATATAAGCAAATATAAACAAGTATATATACCCACGTATATAATTTATATGTAATTATAAATATATAAAGATGTGTGTGTTATATATATGAATGAGTGCACAACAAGATATACATACGTAATACAGATATATGCATATGCATGGAAAGAGATTGGAAAAATATAGCCGTCATTTTTCTGGGATGCAGTGATCATATATAGGTTCAATGTAGTCATGTTTATCTGTATACCAATTTCTATCTCTACACAAACATGAATCCTCACACCTGGTGTGTGTCCAGGGACCTCAGGCACAGACAGTGCTGCTGCTTGGGGGCTGGGCAGAGGCTCCCTGGCCTGCGGCCATACAGGGGGTCCTCCAGGGAGGCAGGCTGAGGCTGTGGGACTTGTCACAGGACAAGAACCCCCGGGGACTGCAGGGTCACAGTCATAAGGCACGTTGGAAGCCTCTGATGCAGAGAGAACTTGGAGCATCTCTGCCCACCAGTGAGGCCCATGAGAGTCAGCAGTGGGAGTCTGGCCATCTGGAAGCCAGGACCAGCCCTGGCCTGAAGTCGTGGACCAGGTCAGCCTCCCGCTGGCTGCCCACCTGCACTGCGCCGTTGCTGCAACAGCGGCTTAGAGGAGGAAAGAGGGCTCTGAGCACCCTCGTGGCTCCGAGCTCTCAAGGCCGGGGACTCGGGGGACAGCATCGGTGCTGGGGCATGGAGGCTGACACCACCACATTCCACTTTCACCCTGCTCTGAGGCCTGTTGGTGGGCACAGGGCCATTTTCCTGCCCAAGGGCTCTTCACCGTCGCCACATTCAGGGTCAACTTTTTAATGAGCGTGTTTTGGCTGCAGCAGTGGTAACAGCAGGGAGTGTTTACGGAGCCCCTCTGTCCCTGCCCTGTCCGAGGGGCCTCTCACACACTAACGCACTTGGTTTGCCCATTCCCCAGAAGGTGGGAGCCTCCCCTCTCCTTCCCTCTCCTTCTTCTTCCGTATTGATCAGGTGTGTCTGTCCTCAGGTGGTCACACTCCTCAGGGCGCTGGCCCATCCCCGCCCCAAAGCTTCAAGCCCGATGGGCTCCCTCGTCACTCCCCTGGCTGATGGGGGATCAGGAGTGCAATTCAGACCCAATTCTGGCCAAGGAGATGTGGGCGTCAGGAGAGGCCAATCAGAGAAACCCAAGAAGATCTCCTCATTGTTCCAAAGTTTCAGATACAATTAAGTATTAATAAGAATGATAGCTGCAATGAATCATGACACTGCCACTGCGTCTAAATCCATGAGTTCATAAGAAAACAAAAACATAACTGGTCGACTTTTGCTGCAGCTGGAGAAGCACCTCATTATTCTGAACACTGGTAAGTGAAGGGTGAAAATGAAGTCTTTACCCACTTCTCTGTGCAAACTGTCCCGCAAGGCAGCTAAGTTGGTATGAGAGGAAGTTTGCTTTGGTGGGGCGTTCCAGCTGATAAACTGAGAAGCAAGGGGAGAGTTAGGACATTGTTGTTTTACAGCTCCCAAGGAAGCCATGAACCAAGGCAACCAATCACCAGCCACCGCTCACATCACAGAGAAAACGGGACCCCTTGTGCCTCCAGATGGAAACCAGCAGCATGACCTGAAAGCAAACTCCCCAAAATACCTGGTGGAGATTGTCGACAGCCTTCAGGAATTACAGGGGACAGAAGCAAAAGTTGAATGCCACCCTTGGGATGTATTCAGCAAAAATCAGAAAATGAAAAATGATCCCATTTTTTCACCACCACCGCCACAGAAATGAACAAACAACTAATAAAACATTTTAAAAGTTCATGCAAAAAAGATGTGGAAGGAGACCTGAGCCAAAAACGTATACACCATCAGGTCATGATGCACGCCGTCCCATCACGATGCACAGCCCTTAGCTGCGTCCTGATTCACATTTGTTTAAACCTGTAAAATAAATGATAGACAATCCAGAACATGTGAAGGCTGAGTGTGCATTTTCCACCTGGAGGGCCACCCGCAGGTCCTGCAGGAAGATGGTTGGGAAGGAGCTCGGGAAGCCATCATGGTGACAGAGACCCGGCCCCCCTCATCCCCTGCGCTCTGCCCGCAGCAGCCTTCCCAGGGGTCCAAACCCCTTCCCTGCACCCTGATGGCTGCCCCTCACTCTGTGGGCTGCCTGCTGCCTCCCAGCTCCCCGCTCTCTCCTCATCTGTGGGACCCTTTCCCAAGTATCCATTCATACCTGCAAAATGAGCACGGCCTTTGATGGGCCCAGTCCGTCTACACTCACCTGGCTGGTCTCTTTTGCAGCCTCTCAGGCGTCAGCACTTGTCCCTGGCATCTCCCTGGGCAGGGCCAGGCGGGTTATTCTCCTGGGATCACCACACTCATTCCCAGGCTCTCCCTGGCGGCGCTGCCTGGACCGCCCGGGGCCTCGAGGCTCATCCACATGCCACTGCAGGCACCCTCGAGAGGCCTGGGACGCCCGCATCCCCACCTGGACACCTCCACTTGGAAGGGAAGCCCAGGGCGTGGGTCTGGCGCTCCCAGGCTGTTCTGGCCGCCTCCGGCTGTGTCCCTGGGTTGTGGGAGATTTTCTTGCCCAGAGAGGAGCTCCGGAATGTTCTGGGGCACTGGCCCATTGACAGCAGCTGTCACTCATCCCAGGATCTGTGATTTACAAGTGAAGCCCAGGGGTAGCGAGGGGCAGTGGGCTGCCCAGGTCCCCGTGACCACAGTGCGGCCTTGTCCTGGGGAGAGGCTACTGCGGGCATCTCCTCAGCGCCTCCGTGGCCATGGCTACCCCAGGGTCCACTCTGAAGCCCTCCTCTGCAGGCCCTGCTCTCCGCAGGCTCCAAGGTTCCCCATAGACAACTTCCTCCCCTCTCCCCTGTCCCCCGTCCCCGTGAGCCGTCCTGTGCCAGGACTCAGGCAGGAGAAGAGGTGCCCACAGTGACCGCTGCTTCTGCCGCTCAATTGCTGGTGTGGCCCAGTCTAGCCCTCAGGCCTGGGACAGAGGCTGTGGACCCGAGAGCCGAAAGTGAGTGAAACCAAGAACATGTCTGCAGCACCCCCACCAGGCCTGGGGACGTGAGCTCCTTCTCCATCCTAGCAGCCACCCCGTCCCTGGCCAGGCCGCTTCACCGTGACCTCAGGTCATCCTCACCACAGCCATGGCAGAAGGGTCAGCTTCCGACTAGGACACTAAGGCTCAGCCAGGTACCAAGCCTACAGGTGGAAGATGGCATCTGAGGGGCCGCACGATGCCGCCCCAAGCTCCCAGCCACTGCACTCCTTAGCGTGCGGAGGATGGGCCTCCGAGGCCTGGGAAGGAGCCCTCCCAACCCCGCCGGGGCAGCCCCTCCCAGACAGGACAGGCATGTGACCAGTCACTTCACACCTCCGAAGCCCGGGCTGTAGATGTCAGCCAGGGCTCACCCAGGCCAGAGATGAGGCAGCAGAGCTGGCGGCTTCATCTCTGTGTCACCTCCATACCCTGGTACAGAAACACCAGGTTAACCCCGGGCTGACCAAGCTCATCTTGGCTGCCAGCACCCAAGCCCGGCTGGAGCATGGCCAGAGCCTTTCCCACCCCTCTGGGCTGGCATGTGCTTCCTGCATGGGTGTGGACGGAGCAGGGAAGGTCAGCCTTCCTGCACTGTGCAGCGTGGGGGAAGAGGGGAGGCTGAGCTGAGGGATGCAGCACCCGGAGGGCAGGAGAGGGGCTTTGGGCCAGCCTGGAAGTCACCGGAAAAGCCAGAGCGACTCTGCTCCTCCCAGCAGGAGCAAGTGGTGGGCACAGTAGGACCAGCTCTTCCCCGGGTGAGGGCACCTCTGCCCGGCTGGATGGGGTCTGTGGGGCTGCATGAAGAGCCCCCTTGCCCACCATGACCCGGCCCAGGCTGACCCCTGGTGTCTGCCCTGCATGGGAACAGTGCTGGTGGTTTTATTTTTTGTTTGTTTGTTTGTTTGAGACAGAGTCTCGCTCTGTCCCCAGGCTGGAGTGCAGTGGCGCAGTCTCAGCTCACCACAACCTCTGCATCCCAGGTTCAAGTGATTCTCCTGGCTTAGCCTTCCAAGTAGCTGAGATTACAGGCATGTGCTACCATGCCTGGCTAATTTTTTGTATTTTTAGTAGAGATGGGGTTTCACTGTGTTAGCCAGCTTGGTCTCGATCTCTTGACCTCATGATCCGTCTGCCTCGGCCTCCCAAAGTGCCGGGATTACAGGCGTGAGCCGCCGTACCCTTGTTTAGAGCAACTCATGGGTGAAGCGTTTTTAAAGGGAGAAGAAACTTGCTGAATGATGGACAAAAGAAATAAAAAACAAACACCATCCGAGTGATCCAGGGAAGAAATCGCAAAAGCCGTGGACACTGTTTAATGCCTGAGCTCTAATCTCACCCAGAGCCAGAGAGGGAAGGGTGTGAGTGAGGGACGTCAGATGGCCTGGGCAGGTTTCCACCTTTGGTTTCCAAACAGGGGCCGGCCAACTGTCTGGAAAAGGAGAGAGAAGCCTGGGGGAGCAGGCCGGCCGGTGGTTTGTGCATGAAACTCCCAAGATCACACTGTCTCCAGGGGCATGGGGCGCCCCGTGGGTCCTGGTGCGCTGAAGCCCTGGTTCCAGTGGCAGGAGCCGGCTGTCCAGCTCAGGTCACGCCGCTGTGTGAGCCTGAGCACATGGCTGCGCCTCTCTGAGCTCCTGAGAGGTTAAGATAAGGCTAAGAATCTGGATGCCAAAGGTTTGGGGGTGCCTGCAGAAGAGCAGGTGTCCACCATACTTCCTGAACGCAGCACAGCGTTGAATCTGGAAGCCACCCCAGGGCCCGGCTGGCACGAGGAGGCCTCATGAAACCCTCTCCCCAGCTTGTAGCTCAGGGAAGGTTGGGGCATCATTTTTATTCAAGTGTTCCTGTGCCCCTAATAATGGGGCTTCCTCACCCTCCCGACGGGTGACATACACCCTGTGCTGCTGCTGTGGTCGGGGGGTGCCCCTCCACCCTGCTTCCTGGAAGCTCACTGCGCCTCAGGAGTAGCCTCAGCCTGCGGTGTGCAGTTCTCAGGAGCAGCCTCAGGAACCACAGGAGGAGGCCTGTGCTTAGGACTCACGTGTTAAGTGAGCAGGAAATGAATCTGCCACGGCAATGCTCTGCACTTTGGAGAGAATTCCTGCTCCCTCCAAATCACCTCACCATCCTCTCCTGGCCAGGGAGAGAGCGCATCATCCTTGTTCTGAAAACACAGCCTTATGGAAGCAGGAGGAAGTGTGGCCGAAAGGCCCCTGGACATCAGTGCACATTTCGGGTCAGATCCTGGGCCCCCCGATGCGTTCTCTGTGCTCTCCGTGTCCTGCCGGTGGGGACAGGCCCACACCTTCCCTGCTGCTCCGTTCCACCCTCCATGGCATCAATCTGGGCTGTGGTGTGGGGCCTAATGAACCTGCCCCAGATGCCTGCCCCCGCTCCTTATAATCTTTCTCACAGAGCGCCGAGGGAGGGGCCCTAGGAGCCGTCTCCCCACCCTGTCCTCATGACACTGGCATCGACTTGTGGAGCCCCCAGCGTGTCTGTGTTGGGAGCAACCAGGCATCCATCATCGGTGACCTCATCCTCCACTCAATAAAATGTGCACTGTGACTCTTTCCCCTCCCAAGCCTCTCCAGGGACCCGGGGCTGATCACAGCTGCTCAGTCCAGGCCAAGCGGGGGCGGGCGGGGGGTTGGGCACAGACAGAAAGCCAGCATATGTCAGGCACTGCACAGCACCTTTCCTCTGCCAGGAGCCCGGGCTCCTCCCCAGCCCCTGGCAGTGCCACTTCCCAGGAGATCTTCCCACTGCCCTGTCCATGCAGGTGTCACCTCCGCTTTGTGCATGGCTGCCGTATGTCTGTCCTTTCTCAGCTCTCATTAACGGCGCACCTGCTCTTCCTCCACCAAGCATGCTCAGCGCTCGTAAGTGTCCACTGGTATCTGCTGAGTGAATCAACCCAGGAAGGCACCAAGCAGTGAGCCAGGCACTCAGCACACACTGTTTTATGTGTTCATGACAACATTCCTTAAATAAGTATAATTATCTCCATTTTATAGATGAGAAAAATTAGATTCAGAGAAATTAATAGCCCAAAGCTAGAATTTCAAATCCAAATATTGCTCTGTCTAAGACATTTTATCAGCAGACTCGGCACAAGAAGAGAACGTTTCTCAAATGGTCGACCCGGGTCAGCTTAAGGAGCGAACACCCCTTGGGAGGCCAGGGTGGCATTGTGACGATGGACGCTCTCACAACACCTGCTCTGTGCCTCCCTTTGACCTCTCCTAGTACAACTTCTTATGGACTTGTATTCTTATGACTTCTGATATTTCTCGGGTCTCCAGCTAGATCTCAGTTTCTGGGGGACAGCAATCTCATCTGAATAATGCTCATATTCCCCTTACTGAAGGAATTTTCCCTGCCCCACACAATTCTGTTCTGAGATAACTGTATATGTGTATGCGGAAATTTCTTATTGGCATGTCTTACTCCATAATAGAATGTGAGCTCCTGGTGGCCAAGGATCATTTTAGTCATTCTTTTTCTCCTGAATTTAGCATAGGCCTGGCTTGTAGTAAGGTTTTGATAAGTGGCGAATGGATGGACAAATCGATGGATGAATAGATGGATGGATGGGATGGATGGATGGATAGATGGGTGGATGAATGAGTGAATAGATGGGTGGACAAATGGATGTACAGATAGATGAATGGTGGACGGTTGCATAAATAAGTGGGTAGTGGATGGGTGGATTGATGTGTGGGTGGGTGGGTGAGTAAGTAAATGGATAGATAAAAGGATAGATGAATGAATAAAATAATTAGTGAGTGAATGAAAGGATGGGATAAATGGATAGATAGGTGAATGGATGGGTGGACAAATGGAATAGATGGAGAGATGAATGGATATATGGTTGCATAAATGGGTAGTAGATGGGTGGATTGATGCATAGGTGGGTGGGTGGATGGATAGATGAATGGATGGATGAATGAGTGAAATGAATGGAACTATGAGTGAGTGGATGGGTGAATAGATGGATGAATGAATAAAACAAACAAAAGGATGGGTAAGTGGATGGATGGATGGATGGATGGATGGATGGATGGATGAATGGATGGATGGTTGCAAAAATAAATGGATGGGTGAACTGATGTGTGGGTGGGTGTGTGGATAAATATGTGGATGAATGGACAAATGGGTGGATGAATGAATGAAAGGATGGATGAGTGGATGGATGGATAGATAGATGAATGGATGGATGGGATGGATGGATAGATGATGGGTTGATGTATGGGTGGAAGGATGAATGGACAAATGGATGGATGAGTAGATTAATGGATAGAGGGTTGCATAAATAAATGGGTAGTGGATGGGTGGACTGATGCGTGGATGGATGGGTGGATAGATGGGTGGATGGATGGATGGGTGATAGGTGGATGGATGGATGGGTGATGGGTGGATGGACAGGTAAATAAGTGAATGGAAGACTTAGAGGATGGATAGATGAATGGATAGGTGGATGTGTGAATGGTGGGTGGATGAATGGATGAGTAGGTGCATAGATGAGTGAGTGGATGGATGGGCAAGTGCGTGGATGAGTGGGTGAAAGAATGAAAGTCAGGCATGCTCAAGTGTTGACGATTGTGGTCTCTGCTAAAGGATTTTTTGAGAGCTACTTGGAGGTGTAAGTATCTATGAAAGCAGCCAGTTACCGTCATCAAGTGGAGAATGTTCCCCAGCTGTAGTCAGAGAGAGATAGAACAATGGAAGAAGGGTCAGAGAGATGTGATATTGCTGACCTCAGGCATGGATAAAGGGGCCACAAGCCGAGAAATGTAGGTGGCCTCTAGACCCTGGAAAAGATAAAGAAATACATTCACCCTTACAGCCTACAGAAGGAACACGGCCCTGCCCCTGCAGACACCTTGATTTTAGCCCAGTGGGCCTGAGCTGGAGTTCTCACCAACAGAGCTGCGAGGTAATCACTGCGTGTTGTCTTAAGCCACTAAACGTGTGGCAATTTTCTGTAGCAGAAATAGAAAATTAATATGGGGGATTTGCTGTTCAACAGAGAAGTGGGCAAAGTGCTTGAGGAATGTCTCTGTATGGGGCCCAGGGAAAGTAGCCCTTCCTCTAAAAGAGCCTGGACTCAGCCTGCTTGGTCAGTGAGTGGACCCACCCTGGGAGGCCTCAGCATGGTTCTGTTAGCCTCCTTCCAGAGGACACCGGGCCATGGGAAGGAAGCCGCCCTGCGTTCACTCGCATCGATGTGCTTTGTTCTTCACAGCAGACGGAAATAGGGCTGTCATTTATGAAGTGCTGCCAGAGCCAGTGGGTGCACGGTCTGCCCAGGAACCAGGGCGCCCGGAGCCAGTGCCTTTCTGCAGAAGGAGAGACCAGGACCAACAAAGCTCACTCAATGTGCCCCAGCGCAGAGGGCCCCAGACAGCGACCCCTGTTGGTGGCCCCCAAAGCCTGGGTTCCTGGGCATGGCTGGAGTGAGGTTTCCTGCCGTGTGGCCTTATTTCAGAGCCACTGGTGCCCTGGCAAGTCGGGGGGAAGCCCCCAGCCTGGAGTCGCACAGCCTCTGCTCTGGTGCTTTGAAAACACCGTTTATCAGGCACGCTTACTCCATTCCCCTGTGTAAAGCTGATGTTTTTCATTCCTCATTCCTTACACCTAAGATCCAAGTGCTTTCCAAGCAAAAGCACACTCCTGTCCATAGGGCATGTGAGACTGAAACAGCTGCTATATTTAACAAAAAACACATCCTGTTACCATGACAACCTGCGTCTAAAATTAGAAACACCACATATCACGGGGTAGATGCCATGAAACGGGCTGCTCCTGTCGCTCTCATCCATTCTCCAGGCTGGGGCTGGGTGCTCCTGGCGCGTACCACATCCTGCAGTGGATTCGTGTCATACAGACTCCATGTGGGTAGACAAAATCTCTCTCCCATTTCCTTAGACCCCAGCCAGCCCTGTGCATGAGTGGGCTCCTGAGGTTCCTAGTTCCCAACTATCTGTCTGTCGAGCTGGGGTCGCCTCTCGGGAAGCATGGACAGAGGCATCTGGAGGGGAGGTGGTCAGGGGCCCAGGACCGGAGCGCCAGTCGAGTGTCCCTGATGACACAGCAGTCCCCTCCCTGGCCACCCCTCCCCCCAACTCTCAGATGAGCAGAGCTTTGCTGGCATTTCAGAGGCCTCAGCCCTCAGCCGCTTCCCGCTTCTCAGGATCAACTCCCCCAGCACTGCCCACTCAGGCCTGACCCATCCCAGCACATGGGAGGCTGCTCGGGGCCCTGGACCCTTGTGATTCCCCCTGCCAAGTCCCCAGCCAGGCAGCCTCAAGGGCAATCTTCTTGCCTCTCAGACACGCATGACTCCTTCCCTCCTCCCATACCTGCAAGGCTCTGCCTGGCTACCCCTCTTTCCTGTCCCCTGGATACCAGCCCTGTCCTAGGAGGAGATTTCCCACAGACCCCAACTCCAGCCCGTCTGCACCTCTGTCATGTGTGCTTCTGAAATGAACAAGGCTCAGATGCCTAAACCCTGCTTGGCATGAGGCCTTCACTACCCGTGAGCTACTTGGTTGAGGTCCTGGGTGTCTGGCCCCAGAAGGGAGCTCTCCTGGCTGTATAGTTGTCATTGTCACTGATATGGTTTGGACCTGTGTCCCTGTTCAGATCTCAGGTGAAATCGTAATCCCCAGTGTTGGAGGTGAGGCCTGGTGGGAGGTGACTGTATCATGGGGGTGGAGTTCCCATGACTTAGCACCATCCCCTTGGAACTGTTGACTGGGTGAGTTCTCACCAGATGTGGTTGTTTAAAAGTGTGTGGCACCTCCCCGCCCGCTGTCTCTCTTCCTCCTGCTTCAGCCACATGAGACCTGCCTGCGTCCCCGTCACCTTCTGCCATGACTGTGAGGTTCCTGAGGCCCCCCAGCCATGCCTCCCGTACAGCCTGCATGACTGTGAGTCAATCACACCTCTTTTCCTTATAAATTACCTAGTCTCAGGTATTTCTTTACAGCAGCACAAGAACAGACTAATAGAGCACACAGCAGCATTGATTGTATGTGTTTGTGTATGGTTCTGCGAGTTTTAACAGATGTAGAGATTTGTGTCACCACCACCACAAGCAGGACCCACCACATCCCATCAGCAGCAGCCCTCCTGCTGCCCCGTGTGACCACACCCTCCTGCACCCAAACTCCCGGGCTGCTGACCTGTTTTCTATCCCCACAGTGGTGTCTCTTCAAGAATGGAGCAGAACTGAGCCCCACAGTTCAGAGCTGCCTTCACACTGCGTGATACCTTGAGACCCACTCCAGGTTGTTGCCTGTATCAAGTTCTTTTTTATTGCTGGGAAGCGGTCCCGGACACAGATGTACCACTGTTTCGCTATTCCACTGTTAAAGGGCATTTGGGCTTTTCCAGTTTTTGGTGATTATGACTAGAGTTGCTATAAACATCCATGTTCAGGTTTTTATTTATCTAGAGGAAATGCCCGGGGCCCCAGACTGCTGAGTCATACAGTGGAGTATGGCTGAGATTTTAGGGCACAGCTAAGCCACTCCCCAGGAGGCTGTCCCCCTTTTGCACTCCTCCCAGCCGCGTCCTCACCTGCACAAGTGCTGTTTGACCACACCATTCAATAGATGGGTTTGGCTATGCTGGTAGGACTGTCACCCAGTTTCTAAAGGACAGCGCTGTTTTTCCACCCCTAATGGAAGCTCATTTCTAGCTAACTCTTTGTAAGCAAGAAACCAGCTTCTGTTAGGGGTGGAAAGACAGCACTGTCCTTTAAAAACTGCATGACAGCCAAACAGTTAGCTGGCTGGGCACAGTGTGTCATGCCTGTAATCCCAGCACTTTGGGAGGCTGAGGCAAACCAATCACCTGAGGTCAGGAGTTCGAGACCAGCCTGGCCAACATGGTGAAACCTTGTGTCTACTAAAAATTCAAAAACTAGCTGAGCATGGCAGTGCACCCCTGTAGTCCCAGCTACTCAGGAGGCTGAGGCAGGAGAATCACCTGATCCTGGGAGATGGAGGTTGCCGTGAGCAGAGATTGCATCAGCGAACTCCAGATTGGGTGACAGAGTGAGACTCCATTTCAAAAAAAAAAAAGAGTTAGCTGAAGTTTCCAAGGTCTGTGTTTTGCAGGGGAACTCTGCAGGCTGTTCTAACACATCCTGCCAGGATTCACTTTACAGCCTTGTGGAGACATTTGCCAGGATTTACAACCATAGGTAATAATAAAGCTCACCGGTTACCCAGCACTTAGGAGTGGGCTGGCACCTGCACAGCTGCGCTGACTCCCCCCAGCCCTGTGAGGTGAGTGATGGCACAGGCCTCACTTTGCTGCCGAGAGGCTCGCCTGCCAGGGACACACAGCTCAGAGAAATTTACCTAAAGCTAATGAGCTCTAATGTGCCGTTCCCCTCCAATGAGAAAAAATTCTTATGAGGAATTTGTAATTTTTGCCACCTGAAAACCCTCTATCTGTTCAACAAAAGTGAAATTAGTTCAGAATATCAGTTCAAAGTATTTAAGAATATTCACTACCCAAGAAAACATAAAAAACATTACTATTTTACAGGTCACATGTGAAAGAGATATGATAGCGATTTTCCCAAATTTGACAAGAATCCTAAAATTTATCTTGTCATTGCCAATAATGGGCTGCCGAGTTAAAATGAACTTTTCTAAACTTTCAACAGCTAAGAGAAAGAAGAGGTCGCTCATGCTGGAGGAGACTGGATTATCTTTCCATTTTCTTCATAGCAATGATGTTGTGTACTTGTGTGAAGAAAAGCATACAGACAAAAATGTGAAGGGAAATGTACAACAGGCTGGTAATTATTACGTGACTGATGCTGCTATTTTTCTGTGTTGTGTGATGCTTGTGGTGTTTGTCAGCTTTTAAAGTGTCGTGATTGGTTGCAGTTTTCTTCTCATTCCAAATAACTCTTCACTTTTATGCTTAAATGTGTGTTCGCCATTTTTCTCTTTTTCTTGCAGGCCTCCACGATTGTGGTGTGTTCAGGCCCCACATACCTGGGTCCACTGCACCGGGTCGGGGTGTCAGCGACCGGCTGTGAACGTCTTTGCAGCTTCTCCTGTGGGTAGAGATCAGGGCAGCTGAAGGTGCAGGCCAGCAGCACAGCCTCAGGGTCTTGTGCTCTGGGGACAGCCTACAGGGGCTTCCGAGTGTGGGCCAGGGCAGCAGGAGTGGCTCCTGACAGATGGGCTAGTGAGAATCTCCTGTGAGTGGGAGGAGTGGGGGTGGGGTCTGTTTCCAGAGCCCCCACAAACTTCCACTTCATTTCATTGCCTTTTCAATGCCCTTGTGCCCCTGGATAGCTGCCCTTCTTCCTGGAGAAGAGAGATATCACATTGCACTGGGAGCCTGTGGCAGAACCACACGCCATGAAGACAGGGATTCTGCAGTGTCTTCACGTGCCCCTTCCTAGACACGACTTCCACTCTTCCATCCTCATTCACAGGCATATGGTCTGATCATCATGCCCTGGCCTCCCAGCGGATCACTGTCCGAGTGCAAGTCCATGGAAATATGGTGCTAAACCAGATGTGCTTCTGTTTGGTTTAACTGGTTTATTGTCTATTGTCACCCCCTCCACAAGCAGTTGGCTCTCACTGTACATTTCACAAGTTATTCACCTGGGCTGGTGCACCAGGGAGCATGTGCCATGGTTATTATCTAATGTCGTGTAACAATCACCCAACTCTTGATGCTAATAGCAATGACAACCTTCCTTTTGTTCATGAATCTGCAATTGAAGCAGAGCTGGGTGGGGCAGTCCCTCCCCGTGCCCTGGATGCCAGCGGGGAGGGTTTACGGGCTAGGTCTGAAGTGGCTTGAATGTTCACTCGTGTCTGGTGGCTGAGGCTGACTGTGGGCAGGGACCTTGGTGGGACTGTCGGCCAGAGCACCTGGGCTTCCTCACAGTATGGTGACTCGGTGTTGGAAACAGAGGCTCTGTGCCGCAAAGAAAAATTAGCACTGAGGCAAAGGATCTTTCAGCAAAGCAATTTTTACTTCCTGGACTGGAGGAAGGGTACCCTCGCTAGCCATCTTGCCAGAGAGTACAATGAATAAAGGAAAAGAAAACATATTTATCCCTTATGCATTTGGGGTCGTCCTTACTGCTGTGTGTGATCTCTGTTGGTTAGAGCCAGACCTCACAATCTAAACTAAAACCTGATTGGCTAACAACTTAAAACTTTTGTAAACAGGCAAAAGCAGTGGTGAGCTGGGACATGCCTGTGAGCATGTCCAGCACAGACATTTTGGTTAAAGTACAAGGACACAGAATGTACTACGTGCCTGTAGTCACAGCATGTCTAACAGCAACACAGGATAGGGCTTCACAAAGAGTTATTGGTGCACTTATGATTTATTCTTTAACAAAAAAGTAAACTTTAAAGAGAAACTTTTCCACTTCCCACACTTGGTGACAAGGTTAAGGTCCCAACAGAAAGGAAGTCCAGGAAGAAGCTGTCTCATCTTGCGTGTCGTGGCCTTGGCAGTCATACGGTGTCTCTTCTGAATGAGGTGGCCATCAGGTCTCATGAGTTCCAAGAGCAGAAGAAAGAGATTCACTTCCTGCGGGGAGTGACAAGTTCTGGATGCATGTGCAGGACGGGAACGGGGCTGTGGGGAGACCGCGGCTGCCGTGTGCTGTGTGTACCAGGCACCCTAAGATGCCCCAGTGAGGTGATTTATGGTCGGGACACAAGCATTAGGCAAAACTTTTTTTTTCTTTTTTTTTTTTGCATGGTGAAGATGTTTGATGGGCGTTGGTTAGAGCAAATCAAAATTACTTTAAAGGTACTTGCTCAGGGAATATCAACCCTGATCCCATTCTTACCTCTGAGTGGTGTAGCCCTGCCCAGATGCTGGACTCTGTTGAGAACCTCTGTTTCCACAGAACACATGGGTCCCACCTGCTCCCAATAGCCCACTGGGAAAGGCAGGTGGTTCCTAGATCATCTCCCACGTGAGTAGCAGAGGCCAGTGTTTGCGGGGGAACACAAGCTTGCCTGCTGTCATCAGAGTCCTTGGTGCAGGGATTAGAATTTATGCTGTGTTCCTTGGAAGGCATCCATCCCTCTGCTTTTCCCCAATAATCTCTCCTTCTCCGCCCATCCTCCAACTCAAGCAGGTGGTCAGCAGCGCCAGGCTCACTGCCTCCCAGAGGGTCATGACTTCGTGAAAGCAGAAATCTCATCCCCCGCAGGAATTTATGGATTTTGTTTCCAAAAACCCAAGCCCTAGGTTTGAGTGGGAGAGCAAGAATCTGAAGTACAGAGTATCTTAGCCAGAAGCATGAAGGGGAAAATACCTTCCAGCAAGTGAGACAGAGCGTCTCCTTGGCTAGGGCAGCCTATAAGAGCAGGGAGTTTTGCAGATCCTGGAGGAAGGGGGCTTCCACCCACTGAGGCAGAGACCGACTGTGGTCACTCTCCTCACCATGTCCTGCTGCTCCCGGACCTCTGCTAGACTGCCCTCCCGGCATTCCCATGGTCAGGTGTGGTCATCTGATGAGACAGGTGAGCAGAAGTGAAGTGTGCTACCCCAGGACAGGTGAACAGGCCTGCCTTTACACCTGTGAGAGGTAGCCTCTGAGATGCCCGGTAACCCCCACCTCCTGGCGTTCACACCCTGTGGGACCCCTCTCCTTGAGTATGGAGGGGACTTCACTTGCTTCTAGAGCACAGAACACTGCAGAAGCAATGGGACGGGGCATAAAAGACGGTGGCTTCTGTCCCACTCTTCCTGTCCTGTCCCAGCATCCTCCATCTCTCCCTCCCTTTAATGAGGCCAGCTGCCATGCTATGCACGACACCAGGCAGAGGCCTGCAGGGCAAGGGACAGAGCAGGGGCTAGAGCCAACGGTCATCTAAGGACAGAGACTCTAAGCCTGAGAGTCCTTGAGAATCTGAATTCTACCAACAGTCACGAATGAGCTTAGACATAGAACCCCCTCCAGTTGAACCTTTGGATGAAACCCAGAGCTTGACTCCACCCTCATCCAAGAATACAAGGCAGAGGCACTCAGCTGAGCTGTGTGCGGATTTCCAACCCACAGAAACTGTGAGATCATAACTCTGCTGTTTGAAGCCATTGAGCTGTGGGGGTGGTTTATTCTGCATCAGTAGATGACCATCCCGTCTTTCCCATCTGCCGGCTGAGTGCAGCATCCTCCGCTGACCCGGGGGAGGGCAGAGGGACAGAAGGAAGGCTTCCACAACCAGAAGCACCGTGTGGGGCAGTCGGGAGACGACAGTCGACTCTGTCGAGACTGAAATAAGTCGTTGCTGTTGTTCCTACCCCCGTCACTTCCCTGAGATGGATTGGCTGTGTGCTACATCTGGGCAGAAAAGCCTGTATTGTGTAGGAATAAATTAGGCTGCGTGTGATAAAATACACGGAAAACAATGGCATAAACCAGTAACTGTGTTCTTCTCATGGGGCAGGTGGTTTGGAAGTCAGCGCTGGTTGGTGATGGCTCAGCAGCTGCACGTCGGGGGGAGGCTCTGTGGGTCGCCTGTGGGGTATCTGCCGCTCCTCCAGGCTTTGCATCCACTCCCAAAGGGCACTGCCAGCTGTTTGGCCATTTCCATGAGGAAAGAAAAAGCTTTCTCAGATGTCCCTGGCAAGCTTCCACTATTTCTCCTTGGCCAGAGCGTGTCACTCGGCAGACCCTGGCTGTTTCCCTGGGTGGAAGGAGTGCCTCCTCAGCTCACTCGCTCTGCTCACAGCAGCATCTCCAGCCTGCTTCATGCACCTTCTTTCTGCTGACGTTTTATCCTTCTCCTCTGAGCTGCAGAGCAGGGTCTGGACTGGAAACCCGATTTCCAGCTGCGGCCCAGACCTTGGCTGTTTGTGGCTGTGGCCACTTCTTTTATTCTCTGAGCTGTTATGTTCTCCTGTCCAACGGATTCCATTCCAAGGACTGGCTAGCTACGTAATTTGGAAATTTCAAGATTTGTGGATAAAAGGAGGCCTGGAAAGAAACGGAAAAGAAGTAGAATAGAAGAGAAAAGTTTAAAACCTGGATTATTTCTCAGAAAGGAGAGTTGAGTTTGAATCAGATCGATCTATTTTTCTCAAAGCTGCCCATGAGGAATGCCTAGAAGTGAAATTGAGAGTGCAATCCCGCTGAGGGGCTCCTGCAAAAAGGGGCTGTTGGGTGACAGAGGTGGAGAGAGGGTGGTGCCACAGGTAGGGCCGCAAGTGGGATGAGATCAGACAGGCTCTGCAGATTGTACCTCTCGAGCAACTAGAATTTCTTTGGTCAAAAGATGTGTTTGTAGTGAGGGAGAATCTGGCCGAGGACACTTCTGCTTGTGTGCATTTCTTTTAGACATAAGATCAGCTCCCAGGGCACAGACAGTGCCCTCTCTCCCCAACGGGGAGCAGCTGGCCCTTCCTTGGAGGATGGCCTCAAGCACCATCGGACCCAACAGAGAATCACAGCCCGCCGCCTCCAAGCACAGCCTGCCGCCACCTCCTGGAGCTTGGAGTTCTTGTCTTACTTACACACGATACCAGCTTCCTGGGCAGCCCCGTCCTCCGCATTTTCTGGATTTGTGTGGTATGCTTTGCTTTCTACAGTGTTTTTGCAGATGGTGTCACTTGGCCTTGATTGCAGCTCCTGTGAAGAGTGAAGGGTGACAGCTTCCTCCGGAGGCCCTCTGTGACTTGCCTATCTGGGCCCGGTGAAGGAGCCCTGTGGATCCCGGGCACAGAGGGCCTGTGGGTCCAGCTCACAAGTCAAGGGGCAAGAAAGGAACTCTGCACCTCTGTGACATTCTTCCTGGGTCCCAGGCAAGGTCATCCTAGGTGTGCTGAGGTCAGAGCCCACAGAAGTGACCCCACAGGTAAAGTCTCCAGGCATAGTCACCTACACTTTGTGACTCTAGGGACTATTGATGGAGGCCAGTGGGGACCTCCTCATCCACACATGTCCACTGGAGGACATGGGCCCCACCTATCCAGAGACAGCTACAGAAAGACCTTTACCAATTAGCATATGAAGCAGAAATGTCTCACCGACCACTCTTCCCCCGCCTTGCACTGCACTTCCTTCTTGGATGCTCCAACTGCAGAAAAGGATCCATCCTGTAGGGTTAGGGAGTACCCAGGTGTGGAAACGAAGGAGCCCTGACCCTTTCGGCTGCGGCCTGGGGCACAGCAGGCCCTGCCGTCAGCTCAGGCTGCAGCTGCAGGTGCAGGCGGAGTCGGCTTGATGTTCACCAGCCTTTCAAGGCTAGGTGGTAACCGACACAATCTTGGGCTGTGCAAACGTGAGGGAGAAAATTCGCAGCTGCATGGAAACTAGGATGATCTCACCATCAGAAAAGGGGTCTCCGTGCCCTGCAGCGGGGCCCCGAGCATCACACGCCACTCACCCAAGCTGGGAAGAAAGGGCAGCTATTAAACCTTTTCTAGATGAGGAAACTGAGGCTCAGGGATGCGAAGTGGCTCAGAAGAATTCATCCATGAGGTTCAGAGCCGGCGGCCTGGCCCAGTGCTTCCAAAGTTCAAGGGTAACCTCTTTGCAGGCTCCAGGCCTGCCATCCTAAGTGGGGAGTGGGGAGTGGGGACGGCAGCTCTTTCTGCCCTGTGGCCTGGCTCCAGTTACCCGGAACGGATCTTTCTCCTGCTGGCGTCCTCTTGCCCACCCCGCCTCACTTCCACAGGCTCCCCAAGGGTCAGACAGGGCCACAGGCCCATGGGACTTCACAGCGTGCCAGTCAACATTCAGCCTTCACTCTTGATTTGGCCAAAGGGAGGGAGACCTCTAGAAAGGGTTCTTGTATCTAATCGGAAACAGATGAGCAGATGTTCCTCCAACACTGCTATGACGGGAGCACTGCCCGGGCGTCTTCCCAGAGCAGCCTGGCCAGTGTCCCCCGACCCTATCTCTTTCTGTCTCTCTCTATCTCTCAGCCCCCTCACCCCAAATTGCAGACTGGTAGGCTGACTGATGGTTTATTTCAACCAAGCTCCGGAGTCATGTGTTCCACAGCAGCAGATGCTCAGAACACGTTGTCATCCCCACATTGCAGATTCAAGTTCCTCTCGCACTTACTGAGCGCCTTCTGTGTGCTGGATCAGCGCCTTCACACTCTTGCCCAGCACCCCAGGGCAGTTGGTCCCCTCTGGACACACAGTATCCCCTCATGGCAGGGTCTGTTCACTCATCTCCCCGGATGAGTTTTCAGAGTGTTTCCTTGCAGGCATCCCTGTGGGAAGCAGGTTTGAATGCGGGGTGCACAGGGCAGTGCATGGGGGAGGTATTTTGGAGCATCCACTCCTAGGGAGCTTAGCTTTATCCCCAGGTGTCTCTGGCTTCGTGAAGGGACAGGGTTTCAAAGCAGCCTTTACCTCTGGCCTGCTCCCTGCCTCTCAGATGAAGATGGCTCGCCAACTGCTGGCCTCTGCAGGTGACCATCCCAGGTGTGGAACAGAGAGGCTGGTGGCTGGTGGGCCCGTGACCACCAGGCCACTAAAAAGCGTTACTGGTGTCCGCATGTCTTTCTCTTCACACATCCAGGAGCTGTTTGAGGCCAGGGCTGTGTCAGAGTCGCCTGGGCACATGCACACCCAGCGCAGTGCCCTGGGGACCTCACCAGCACCCAGGACCTTTTGTTGGAGAAGCTGGCCATCATGGTCATGGGCAGTGGGGAGTGTCATTTGACTCTGGGCCGTGCTTGAGTTCTCGTGTCCGTGTGCGCTGTGGCCAGCTTAGCACAGAAGCACATGCTGTGATTCTAAGAGGGAAAACGAGGGTGTTCTGAGTCACGCTGAGGGCTGCAGGGCTCGGGGGAGGAGGCTCCTTCCCACAGGGCAGCGGTGCCCTGCAGTGGCCAATTCCTGGCCTCCAGGTGGCCAGCCGCCCTGCCTCCCCACCTCCTGGCTTTCCATCAGTTTCCCATCTGCTCCCACAGACTCATCTTCTGGGGACAGCCAGTTCAATAGAAAGAAAAGAAGGGCAGGTGCTGTAGGTGACATTTTTTTGACAATCTCCAGAGAAAACCAGAATCTGGACTCATGAGAAACACTGTGGGCAGTGGAAGATGCTGGCGCCCACTCACCCAGGTCAGCACTCAGGGAAGCCTGGGGGCCTCTCACGAGATGGTGTGCACTCAGGGGCGTGGCGGGTGGGGGCCACATTGGGCCCAGTCTTTCTCCAGGTGCTCAAGGAGGGCACGTCCATATTTTCATGTTGATTTAACTTCATGCTGACCATTGGCAAAGATAAACCAAAGAAGACCATGGAAACTGTGGTCAGCGGGGAAGGAAGCTTTCCGTGGAAACTGTGGTCAGTGGGGAAGGAAGCTTTCCGTGGAAAATGTGGTCAGTAGGGAAGGAAGCTTTCCAGATGAATCGGAATTCATTAATATCACCCCCACACCTTTGGTTGCTGAATATTTGTGTGATACAGGTGTGGTAGCGGAGGTGAAAATCTGTCCCTGCAACACTCTCGTGCCGAGGTGATGTGGCAGCACCTTCGTCTCCCAGCACAGCCGGTCTCCCTCAGGAGCCCCTGGACTGACTGCAGACCCAGCCTGAGGCACCTGTGCCAACTAGCCCGTGAGGGAGAAGCTCATCCTCTTCAGCTTGACCTTCCTCCTTCTGCTCTTCCGTGCGAAGGTGCCTGTGCCTGCAGGGCTGGGGGAGGTTGGCTTCGGGACCCCACCTGTTCTGGATGAAGCCTGAAGATCCACAGGCCTCTGGGGAGACCCTGGGCGGGCCCCATGCCTGGCCACTTTCCAGTATCTCTGCAGGGAACTGAGGCAGGGAGGCCTGGGCTCCGCGTCTCTTGCCCACCGGCTGCTGTGTTCAGTTCCACGGGTTCACCCTCGGGCCTCTGTGTCTGTGACGGAGCTCGGTTAGCAGCTGTACAGGCCTCGGGCTCCCGGCCTGCCTTGCTGCTCCCACCGCAGTGAGCACTCAGTTCTGACGCTGGAACGGCAAGGCCTGACTCAGAGCCACGTGTCTTGCGGGTTATTTGAACCGCGGGGGTTTACTGCGGCAGACATACTCTGGAAACCAGCCTGGAATAGGATGGGAAGCTTCAACACTGGTCAGGCCTGGCGGGCATGGCTGTGTGGTTGCACCATGGCCACAAGCACAGCTTTTGGGCACTGGAGAAGATGCTGTGCCTGGCATAGAGCACCCTCAACCTGCGTCACCTGCAGCTTGGGAGGCGAGGTGGCAGTTCCAGAACAAGCACAGGCGTGGTCTCGGCCTAGTGCTCCTCACAGGGGCAGGAGACCCCTCTCCTGGGCCAACCTCAGGCACGACGTGGCCTTCGCTGCTCCAGGAGTGACTGGCTAGGAGCGGCATTGGCGCTAACAAGGCCCAGAATTGCAGAGCACAAGGTTCTCTAGAAATCCCTGTCCCGTGTCATGGATTGGGAAACCCAGGCAGGGAAGCTGGAGCGCGGAGGCGGAGCCGGTGGCTGACCATTCGCTCTGCAGATTCTGTATCCTCAGCAGTGTGATTTTTAAAGCTTTGTTGAGGAATAATTTACATGCCATAAAATTCACCCACCATGAGCAAACATACAATTGCATGTTTTTCGGTGAACTTACCGATTTGTGAAGCCCTCACCACACTCCAGGTTTAGAACATTTTCATCGCCCCAAAATCCTCTTGAGCCTGCCTGCTGCCAGCCCCTCGTTCCACCCTCAGCCCCAGGCACTGCTGGCGTGTTCTCTGTCTCTCCTGGTGGCACTTTTCATGGGCAAGAGGTGAATATTCAAACCTGAGCGGGTGCCAGGCCAGCACTGTGGGCATTGACTGGTGAGCACTGGCACCCATGCTCAGAAGGGCTCCCTGCTTGGGGTCCCCGCCCCTGCAGCCCCTGCTGGTCACTTTTTATTTAGTGTGTGTTTTATAAGCACAATCTGATGAGGCCGAGTTGCAGGTTCCAGGCGGGGAGCCTGGGCTCACAGACAGTCCCACCTCCTGCCCCTTCCCACTGACGTCCTTGGTCCACACTCCGTCCCCTGCCCTCTCCTCCAGGGCCACTGCCCGACTCCCCTGAAGCAGTGACTGGGTCTCGTTGGCGGGGGGCGGCCTGCCTTCCTGAGTTGCTCTGCATCCTGTCGCAGCCTGGGCCCCGTGTGGTGAAGGTCACGGTCAGGTCTGGCACCGCGCATTGTCTCGGGTGGAGCCAGGAGATGGCTGTCTCCCATCCTGGGCTGGACAGTGGCTTGGCAAAGTCTGCGTCACCCATCCTCAATCCAGGCACCAGCGCGCCCCAGCTCTGAGGTCCAGCCTGTTGGTGATGTTGTGCCCCGGGTGCTGGGGAGAGACGTGCACGGGGCCGGTGGTGACTGGACATGTGCCAGGCTGTGAAGTGGGGCCCAGGGTGCCTGTGGGGTCTGTGCTCCCCAAGAATCCCATGTCACTGAGGGAGCATGGTGTTCAACATCAAATAACCCCGTGGCTTCTGGCTGCGCCCACCTGCACCCTCCCTTTATCCTGCACACCACGGAGGGCAGCTCACCGCACTCGAGCACTTTTGGGACGACGAGGCAGATCCTGCCACCCTCTTGCTCTCGAGGCCTCCCTGACGTCTCTTGACGCTCGGCTCCATCCTCCCAGCCAAGCATTGCTGTTGCTCGTCCCAAACACCAAGTCAGTCATGAGAAGACACATCTGTGAGCGCTGGAATCCTCACGTGTCCAGCGGGGAGCAGAGAAGAGAAGACACACAAGAGCCTTGTCTTTTCCTTGTCACATCAGGAAATCTCTGAATTCAGATTTCTAATGTCAGACGACAATGAATCTGGGTCCATGTTTAATGCAAGTAGCTCTAACTATGGGCTGTTTTCATGAACTTGGGGCTTGGGAAGGCTGTGGCCACCGTCTCTGGGCAAAGACCATGAAGAAGGTGAGTGGGTGAGGGCCAGGCCACGGCTCCAACACAGCCCATGGGCAGACGGAAGGCTCCAGTTTACGTAGCGGAAAGTACATGTCCTTCGCTCCCCCAACGCAATAGCTGACTTCCATTTCCTAAGGGCTGACTTCCATTTCCTAAGAGTTCTGCCAGACAGCAAATAAATCACCGTAACACCAGCGACGAAACAAGGAGGGATAAGAAACCACAGGCTCAGCCACCTTGGTGCCAGGAGACATCGCCGCCTGCTGTGGCCAGGGGACACTCCTGCCAGCTGGGGCTGGGCTCCGCAGAGGTCTGGCCTGCGTGGGGGCCCTGGGATGGCCCCTCGGAGTGAAGCATAGAGGCAGAGGCAAAGTGCAGGGTCTCAGTTGACAGCTGTCACCATCCAGATTTGGACAGACAACATGCCGGGTCACTGCTGGGCCCATCAGAAGATGCATTGGATCACTGATCACTGCAGCACTGTCCACGTCATCCCAAGAAACCCAGCCCGTGGTGGAGGGTGAGCACGGAAATTGGCCTTTTGCAATCACTTGGTCCGGCCATCTCAGACACAAAACCCAGAGTCAGCATCATCCTCCCATGACATCCTGGCCCTGGCATTTGCAGTGAGGCAGCAGACGTTATAATCCAGTTTGAGACGGCCTTAGCAGTCTCACTCAATTCAGGTTCCACCCAAAGATAGCTTAGAGCAGAACTGCCCCCTCCAGGAGGGGAGCTGAGCCACTGGCTTCTGAGGGACTGATAGCAGGGGGCCTGGGCTCCCTGCCACCTGGGCTTCCTCAGTCATGTCTCTTGGTCCCTCGGGGTCACAGCAGCAGAGGTAGGATGATAGAACCCTATCTGCAGCTGCCCTCGGACAGTGGCCAGAGCTCAGCACTCACCACCCCAACCCCCACTCCGGTCCAGGAGTCTCAGGTGGAAGCTGTTGTCTCTCACTTGACAGGCCTTGGGAGGTTCAGATTCCCTCACAGGTGGAAAAGTGCTTTCTCAACTTCCAGCCCCACCTGGGAGAGCTGACCTCATCAGCATTTCCCTGGGCTATACATAGACCTGAAACACAATGAAGGGACCCAGTTTAGAGAAAACAGCTGTGGACCTTATGTCACCTGAAAAATGCTTTGGTAGGGCAAATGCTGTTCTGAACTCTGTCTACCTTACAAGTGTGGACGCCCCCACGACCCTCTCCTAGAGTGCACATTTGAAGGGTGGGTCGTCCCATACTGTTTTCATCAATGTCCCCTGAGAAGTGGTTGTGAGCCTGCAGGACTTAGTTAACTGCAGGTGTAAAATGGGACATGAACTCCTGGAACTACCTTTTTCATAAAAATATATTCTTAAGGTATAAGTTTTCACAATTTCTAAAAACAGCTGATCTTTTGTGGCTGTAAAGTAGGACCCACATAATTACATATGACTTCGTGTTATTGATTAAATCTATGAGAGACTGATCACAAACATTCAACTGCATTAATCTATATTAGAAATTTGAGAACCACCCCCTCCCCAAGCAGTTTTCAGAACCTGGTTCCCCCCATAGCAAAGGGCCCAGATCATAATGTCTGCAGGGATGGGGTTGGCCAATTGGTGTCAACAACTGGATGTGGCCCAGTCAGCAGGGACTGGAAGTACACAGCCCCCACCCAAAGAGCCATGTGAACCCTGCTTAGTGTCCTGGGGAATGTTGAACCCAATGTGGCCAGATATTCTGGTTTATCAAGAGAAACCAGGATTTCCAGATTATTAAATGTGTACAATCAGTCTAAACTCTAAAAAGTAATGCTCAGCCAGTCAAAATGTGTCTAAAATTTAGATCCAGCAGGCAATCTGCCTGTCTGTGACTCTATAGACATTATACAACCAAGATCCCTAGGCTTCCTGCTGCATCCTGTACCCTGGGCACCTGGGGGACTTTCATGCTGACTGTCCCCTCCTCTCTTACTCTGAGGCTTATTCTCCTGTACATTTTCCAGAACTCCATGAACCTTCACAGTCAAGTCAATCTCCAGATTTTCATCTCCAGATGGTCAGGAGGGACAGAGGAATCAAACCATCCCTGACTGCTAGAGATTCACGGCTGCCTCCAGAAACAAGGAGAGACACCTGGGGCTTCCAGAAGTGGTCAAGAGAACGTCATTACACAAAGGCAGGGTAAACCAAAAATACTGCTTTGCTAGTGTAATTGGTAAGAGTGAGACAGCAACATTTTTCCTGTTGAATAATGTCATTTGCAGGGGCTCAAGGAAATCACAGTCAGAGTGTGGGCCCTGCAGTCAGACTGTCTGAGTTTAAAGCTCCTCCATGAAGCTTACTACCTATAGGAACAAATCTATCTCAGTTTATTTGACAATATTAATATTTATCATATGACTGTTAGGAGGATAAACCGGCACGTCAGGTTTTCAGAACACTGTCTGGCAATGAAACCCTCAGTCAAGTTTGTTTACTATGGTCGTTATTGCTATTTCTAGACACTGCTCTTCCTTTCAGAGTCCCCAGGAGGACACAGGGACAACGCAAAGGAACACGTCATTTGCTGCGTTTTGGCTTCATCTGCCCAACTGCATAGCGTACTGGTGAAAGGCTTGGAGCTTGTGCCTACCCTAACGGCCTGGCTCATACTACGTCTCAAACCGAGTCATGACATCTTACCCCATCTCACAGGGGAAGCAAGGAGCAGGGAATCAAAGGGCATTGAGTGCCCCACAGCCCACCAAAGAAAAGCTTAGAGAGGTGGCTCTGAATCTCCCCCTCCACTGCAGAATGCAGTGACCCCATGGTCCCGCTGCACAGACCTGGGAGAGGGTCTTCCTCCCCAAAAATGCCCTCTGCACAGTTCCATGCTATTGGCCTGGCCCAGACTGACAATGTGGGGAGGGTACAGGAGACAGCTGGAAGCTAAGGTGGGAGCACCACCAGCCTCAGGAGCCTGGAGCTGAAAACCCGCACACCAGACCCCGTCCTAGTCAGTCACCAACCCCCCAAGCCACATTCCCCAGCCCTGTCTGAGGATGACAGTGATTGGGTGACTCATTCCAGCCACTGGAGTATGAGCAGAAGCCATGAGCGCCATACCAAGCCTGGCCCATAGTCACCTCCTGTCTCTACCAAAGCATCCCTTCTCCATCCTCTCTCCTCCCGTATGCCCTCCTCCTCTGCTCCATCCACTGCTGGCTGGATGTCCACACTCAGGGAGACCTCAGAAGCCAGGAGTTCAAATTGGCAGCATCTTCATCCATGCCTGGAGCTCAGCCACTGCTGACTGGACTTCATGGGAGCAAGAACCACACCTCATTGCACTGAGCCGTTGGGGTTTCTGGGTTATCTGTCACAGCAGTTGCATCCCACTATCTGGTAGAGCAGAGCTGCCTCTGTCCTGCAGGTACGTCCCCAGCTGCCCCAACTCTGTGTGGAGTTGCTTAAGATCGCAGTGCCAAGCCCAGGGGTGAAGGGCGTGGACTTCAGGGTTGGACTGCCTGTGTCCAACACCAGCTCTGCCACTGCTGCAGGCAAATTGCTTTAGCCTTCTGTGCCTCAGTTTCCCTGTTTATAAAATAAGGATCAGAGTACTTCCTCCCTGCGTGACAGTCATTGGAAGGATGAGATGAGTTAATCAGTGCAATGTGTTTACAGCTATGTGGGGCCAGCAGTAGGTGCCAGGCAGGCATTTCCTGAAGGCATATTTCATCTGTAGAGACGAGAAGCCTCTGCACCAGTGGAGCTGTAAGACACAGTCACAGTTCTTTGTTTCCCATTAGTTAGTTTTCCTCATACTCAAGACCCATTTGCTCAATTTAATAGGAAGTGTCCACTGAGCTGGGAGGTCCTTGCTGGCCCAGCCTGCCGGCTGCAGCATGGGCTCCACCCCTGCAAAGACTTCTGCCTTCAAGCTCAGATACTGATTCAAAGATGTGGCCTCTGCATTGAGGCAGCTCCCAGCTCCAGCCTCAGCCATAGGCTCAGCAGACAAGAAGGTCCCTACCCTACTGCTGAGATTCTTCAAGGCTCTTAGTCACCTTTTCTACCAAGACATCAAGCCAGAGCTATCGCAGGCCATCCTAGAAGACGAAAAACCATTAAACATGGAGGAGAAGGAAGCTGGGGTCTCAGCCCCGTGCCTCCCAGGGCTGCAGGGACAGTGGTTTGTTTCTGTCAGGCATCAGAGCTTCCCGTATGACAGGTGTTTCCTCACCCTAAGCGTGAATGGCTGAGAGGAGCCGTCCATGCTTTCAGGGTAAAGTCAAAGACACATCTCCCAACGGATGCGCAACGCAGTCCTGACCCAGGCGTGTCCAGCAGACTGTGTTTGCGTTAACGCCTCTTCCAGGACCCATGGGACAGGGAGAAGCACTGACGTGGAGAGCATAACTGACACGGAGTCTCCAAGGTGGGAAGTCCCCGCGGGGGTGTAAAATGAGGGCCTTGTGCCGGAGAAGGGGCTAGGCTGAAAGCAAAACTTGGGGTCCTCAAAGGACCAATGACACCCACGGCTCCAAGTATAGGCTGGTTTGCTGTGGCGTCTGCAGGCTTCTGCGGAGGAGAGGAGCTGTGACCCCGGGCTGAGCCAGGATGCCATCACAGGCGGGATGGTGCCGAGGGGGCACAGGGCTAAGTCCCCAAGGCCTGCACATGAATGGCCTAGGCTAGCCCATGCAGACCTCGGCTTTCTAGTCCAGCCTAAGTAATCAGTGTTAGTTTCCTGGGACCACTATAACAAAGTACCACAAACCAGGGGGCTCTGAAAACAATGTAAGTGGAGTCCTTTCTAGTTTGGGGGGACACAAGTCAGACATGAAGATATCTCCAAGTTTAGTCCTTCCGGAAGCTCTAGGGAACCTGCGCCATGCCTCTCTCTCTCCGGCTCCTGGTGGCTGCCGGTATTCCCTGGCTTGTGAACACGTCACCCCGGTGTCTGTGTCACGGATGTGAACAGTCACATCCGTGTCTGTGTCTCTCCTCTCCTTATGAGGACACTGGTTATTAGATTCAGGACCCATCCGAAATCCAGGATGATTCCATCTCAAGATCCTTAACTAATTCCATCTGCAAGACCCTGCTTCCGAATAAGCTCACATTCTGAGGTGCTGGGAGGACATGATTTGGGGGAGAATACTGCACCTCACTAGTTACTCAGGGTCCTCAGGAGGGATTCTCGGCCACTGCAGAAGTGTTGGCATGATGAAGGTGGTGGCTTTGGAAGATTAGTTCTGCTGCGTGGGGGCCAAGTTTGGGATGAACGCGTCACCCGTGGAACTGGAAGCAGGGAAATAAGAGGAGGTTGGGTATGAGGTGCCATCGACTGACCCAACGTGGAAGCAGAGGGAAGAGGGAGAAGGAAATCTCCCATAGGGCAGGAGGGTGCGCCTGGGACCCTTGCAACACCAGGGACAAGACCAGTGAGTCTTGGGTTTTGGGTGTGCCGTGCACAGAACCGGCTGGGAATGGGGGAAAGTTGGAAGCCAGTGTGAGCTCTGACGTGGGCAAGAAAAGAAGGAAAGAGTGGCAGAGGAGGAACAGAGGGTGAGACCTGCATTCTGGGTCAAGGCCTGATCTCTCTACAATTTCAGTTTTCTCAGCTGTTCAGAAGGGAGGCGTTCCCTGTTCCTTCCACCTCCTGAGCCCCTAAGAAGCACCTGAATGCTGCCACCCAGCCACCCTGAAAAGAGAGGACCCCTCTTTGGAGGCTCCCAGCCCAAGAAAAGACACCAGGTTTTATGCATGAGCAGAAGGGAAAAGCTACCTTTGGAAGAGCAGTTGACCCCATCAGCCACATGACTCTGAAGCCAGGTCGCCCTTCGGAGGCAGTGGGAAGGATGTCACGCGGAGGCTCCCTGGAAAGTGGGTAGGTGAAGAGCCCACGGGCTTCTGCGACAGCGCGCTGACCATGTGCAGGACTGACTCGTTGGTCTCACGTCTAGACCCAAAACCACAAAGCCCATCCTGAAATAGGCACTGTGTGAATAAAGCCAGAAAGTCAAATTCCCAGAGGGACAGCATGCGTTTATTTCCTTGAGCGGCCATCACTGTCACGGGGACAGCACGGAGAACCCGCTGCTGCTCCGTAAACAGCACATGGCTCCCGTTACCCTTTCATGTTATAAGAAAGCGCTGGTGTGAGGAAAACACAGCTTTCTAGATTGCGAACATTAGCCTTGTTAGTTTTTCAGAAATGCACGGGGGCTGTGAAGATGGGGAAGTGACTGGACATCTTCTTCCCTCAGCTCTGCCTGTCCCCAGCTTTCAAGCCGCCGGAGCCTCAGCCTCCACACTGATCGCAGGCCACAGCTCTTTCATTATGGGGGGGCTCTTTTCTTTACTGCATCGTGGCTGACAAGTTTGCAAGCAGCTTGATTTAAACACTCCAGTAAAACCCTAAAAGATGAGACACAAAGTCAGCACAGGCAGCTGAGGCAAGGCCCCTGGTGGCAGCTGGGTTACAGTGTCATGGTTTTAAGGGGGCCCTGGACCCATTCCCCTTCAGTGCAGACTTTCCTGAGCTGGAAAGCTCAGGGACAGGAATTGGCCGCAGTGGCAGAGGTGGCAGGGGCGTGGCTCAGGAGCTGGCAGACAGCCAGGAGGCCCCACGCCTGCCACTGCCCAGTTCAGTCATGACCTTCCTGTTATTCCATGTCCACACCTTTAGAATTTGGAGTGAATGAAATTGCTGTGAGATTCACTTACAAAAGAATCAATACCCTGTCAGCCCTTGGTTCTAGCAGGGAGGGCAAGACAGCCCAGGGCACAAAAGAAAGACGATGAATCACAGAGCCACCACCCAAGGCCACTGGGACCTGGTGCCCACCCAAAGAGGGATCCCTCGAGGTCAGGGCCGCCAGTGAGCAGCGGGCTGCAGCCCAGAGTCCAGCCGGAGCCTTCCTTGCGAGTGACTTGGGGGCTCATTTCTTCTCAACAGAATTCAGTTCATCTCCTCTGTCCCCATGTCTCCCATTTCACAGTCTTTCCATCTGACCTTCTAGAAGATTTTATCAACTTTCTCCACCAAGACTTCTGTGGTTCAATTTCACAGCCTTGGCAAGCGCACTTTTCAGGGGCTGTTCTTGCTCTCAGCTGCGTCCTTGCATGGCACTCCGTTCTGGGTCCGGGACGGCTCCACCCTCCTGTTCCACAGAGGATGGGAGCTCTGGCTTCAGGGTTTCTGTCCCGCTCCCTGTGTTGCATTCATTCCTGCAGGGTCACAGCCGCATTCTTCTGCCTCTTTCCTTTGTCTAGTGGGTTTTCTGAAATACAGGCATGGACAACCTAGGATCACTGGGTGTTTTGAAGAAGGAGGCAAAGGAAACGCCAGCTGTGGCAGGGAGGGGACTGGTGGGTGCTGGAAAGAGGACCTCGGGGACAGCTTTGCTTGGGGACCTTGACAGCCACATGGGCTGCCTTGGGTCTCCGTGTTCATTCCATAAATATCCATCTGCAGGCACAACGTCCTCAATGACCTGTTAAATTTCTTTACGGAATAGCTGCCCTCCTCTTGTTTGGCTGGGGGAGCTCGAAGTCTGGCCAGTGGCAGTTCTGTGTCCCTGGGTGAGGGCAGGTTGCCAATGGAGACAAGTCCCTGAGCAGCCAGACTCAGCCCCTCCCCAGCCCACGCCGCCTTGCCTGAGGTCGCACCTGCTTGCCGGGGTCTCCACGTGGATTCCCTTTTGCTGTCTTGATGCTGTGAACGGGAGGAGAGAAGCCTGGTGCCCGAGCCTGGCTGCCTCCGTCTGCTTCCTCCTGGTCTCAGCTATGCAGCCACAAGTCCTGGGGAGCGTTTTTGGGTTCTCACTCAGGCCAGGGAAACGTCTGCCTGTACCTGGGAGAGGTGGGAGCAAACCGGAAGCATGCATCGGGTGCAGGAAGGAGGGTGCAGGCCCCCGCCTGGCCTACCCTGGCCCGAGTCTCCTCTTGGGAACTGAGACTCCACCCAGGGTCTGTGCCACTGGAGTGATGGGTGCTCTTCAAGCATTGCTAGGACTGAGCTTCAAATTCAATCTAGGGTCCTGACAGCGTGGAGCCCAGGGAATGCCCAGGCATCCCTGGGCCTCAGTTTCCTGAGTCTAAGTTGAGGGTGAGGACAGCAGGTAAGAGGATGATGTGCTTGGAGGCCTTTCTGGGGTGTCCGGCTCTGAACAAATACTTACTGAGCAAATGAATGGGGGAATGGCTGCTGCCGTGCCATTGAGCTGAGCCAGAGTGAGCTTGGTGCTTCTGTGCATGGTTTCCATGCACTTCTGTGGACGGGTTTATGTGGATTGCGTTCTCAGCCTTGGAGGCGGCTAACAGATGCCTAGATCTGCTGGGAGCCTGCCTGGATCGTGAACATGAGCTTGACGGGCTGCTTCAGCCTTGAGGGGTGCCACGCCAGAAGGAGAGCTTGGAAGTGCAGCCGGCCCCAGAGAGCCACCATCAGCAAGGCTCAAGCTGCCCTGGGAGGGGATCCATGACCAGGCGAGTCCCAGGTGAGGAGCCTGGGCCCAGAGGAGAGATGGAATTGCCCCTGAGGTCCTGGTGCCATGGAGGGAGACCTGGATTTGGACTCAAGCCCCCGACCCCGGAGCCCAAGCCCCTACTGACTAGACTAGGCAAGCAGCCCCATTTCTACTCTAAACCGGGTGGTCTGGGGCAAGCCACGGCCTCTCAGGCCTCAGACTCCCCATGTAGGAACAGGCAGGTCTGAGGTCCTGCTCCCTCCTTATGGGACTGGCAGCAAGATTCAGTGATCCTGGGGTTTGGTGCAGCATTCAGCACAAAGCAGGCCCTGATGGGTCACGCCTGCTGCCTGGGGTGTGACCTGAGAAGGCCTGGACCCTGCCTGCTCCCAGGAGTGGAGGTGAAACCCAGGAACCTCCCCAGCCTCCCGCCAGCATCCCCCCAGGCCTGGGCGCCAGGCTGTGAATGGGCTCACCCGGGCTGAAAATCGGCCTCGGGCTGCCGGGTAATCGGATCCATAGTTGGCTGCAGGCCTGTGCTGTGACTTGAAGTCAGTCAGCGTGGAACACATTTCCCATGTCGAGGCTGGACCTGACCTCCCTTCTCACGGTAAAGGAGGAAGAAAATTGCTTCTTCGATGGCATTTGTGATAGGCTGGAAAGTACACAGTGGAGTGAGCCAGGAGGCATTGTCTGGGCTCCCACACCAGCCACCATCAGCACCCATCTTGGGAGGGAAAGGGGAGTGACTCCCCCATGTCCCCACGTCCCTGTGCTCCAACCCAAGCCCTCTGATCCCCGTGGCATGGTGCTAGAGGGTCGAGGCAGTGGCGTCTCGATGTCCCAGGGGCAAATTGTCAAGCCCGGTCTTCATGGCAGGCACTGAGGTGACAGGACAGGTGGGACTCTCAGAGCAGATGCATGTAGGAGGCGGTGGGTCTGTGCAGCTGAGGGCCTGTGTCCCCGTGCCCCAGGGACTCAGCGGCAGCACACGGTGTTGGGCTGAGTCTGTACCATCTGCCAGGGGCTGGGCCATGGGAGGCAGCAAAGGCAGGTTCCACTGCCAGGACCTGCCCTGGCCACAGAGCATCCACGGCAGCTGAGATCTTGGGGACAGGCCCCCCCCGGAGGCAGCACCCCCACCCTAGGCCTGCTCTCCTGGAATGGCTGAAGCCGACTCCTGCAGGTGATCTCAGCAACACCCCCAGACCTCACATCAAAGCAGCCTGTGTGCTGCCCCTGCCCTTTCTCAGAGCTGTTCACGCCGTCTTCAGGCCAAGTGCAGACAAGAGAAGCTCATCGGCCTCACGCTGGCCAGTTCTGCTTACGGCCTTGCCTCCCCAGGGCCTTCTTTCTGACCTCTTTCTTCTCACTGGTCTGGAGGCAGCAGCTGACCCCTTATGCCCCTCACACAGCCCCTCAGACACTGCCTATGGGGCCCCCAGATCAGCTCTACCCCAGGATCCCCCACATCCCACCCCTGTCGATGCTGGAACGACAGATGCCCTGGGCCACGTGTGACCCTGTGTGCCACAGGCGGGGGTCATCTTCTGGCCAGCAGAATGTGGCGCCCGTGGACAGACTCCTCCCCTCAGCTCTGAAGCACTTCTCAGGGGACAGTCTCTTCCAGGAGGCTGAGCAGCTCGCTGGGGACCAGCTCCATCACCTGCCTGAGTGTGGCTCCCTCCTTCCCTGCATCTGGTCCTGCCCTCCTCCCTCAAAGTTAGCACCAAAGCCTGATGCTCAGGTTCAGCTTTCCGTAGGGCACAGGCTTTCTCCATGATAAAGAGTCCAAACGCCAAGTAGCCCAGCAGAGGGGCTCTCTGGAACTAACCCCGAGGCCTATGGCTTTCCCCATAGGGAAGGGAGTCCACTCTCTGCGAATCCCAACCCAGTGGTAAGGAGGAGACGACAACGCCTTAAAGACCCATGAAAGGTGGTGAGACCCGAGGCCGCGCTGGTGATGGGGAAGGGGTCACCAGAATAGTGAGCATGCTTGCCTTTACGTTTTCTCTTCCCGCTGGAGCAGGGGCCCAGCTGTGGCAGGACATCTGTCACATGCCCTCAGGATGCTTCCAGGTCCTCTTGTAGACAAGCAGAAACCCAGGACACTTGACTGCAGCTGGACCAGCACCTGGGGAGGGTGGAACGAGGCTGAGTGGGGGCCCGGGGTGGGGGCTCCCATGTCAAAAGCCAGGTGGACATCTATCCAGGTGTGTGTGTGACAGGGTCACACACAGGAAGGAAATCCATGTAAAGATAAAGGCAGAAGTCAGAGGGATGCATCCACAAGCCATGGAACGCGTGGGAGGAGCCGTGGCAGGGAGAAAGGAACACATCCTCGCAGCCTCTAGAGGGAGCCAGCTCTGCCCACACCTCAGTCCCAGACTTCTGGCCCCATGAACTGTGAGAGATTTAATTTCCATTGTTTTATGTGCTCCAGTTTGTGGTAAGCTGTTCGGGCAGCTCTAGAGACGAATGCACATTTGCCGAGAAGCGCAAGCCGAGTGGGTCAGAGACTCCGCTTCGGTGGCTTTGCCGCTGTTGAATACAGGTAATTAATTTATCATTTGATAAAACGTTTTAACTTTGCAGTGAATCCTTTCAGCACAATAAGCTTTAAAAAGTACAAAATTAAAAATTTTCCTGATTTTAATGCAACATTCTATGGCATTTATTTCTCAGCGATGCTGAATGTGTGTAAGCTGCATGAAATGTTTATTGACATATAGCATTCACTGCAGGGCCATGGTGACAATCCTGAACTTATAAAAAGCAGAAGACACGAATGTGCTGAAAATGTATCAGCATCTACTTTAAAAACTTAGTTGTTATTCATAAAAAACTGTGACCAAAAATCATAATGTAACACATGCAGATACAGAAGGCACATTTACATATATTCTATGAAGCATGACTTTTTATTTAGATCAATTCATTCTTGCTCTAAATTAATTTTGCTCACTTCAAATTCTAAGCTTCCGTGTGCACACATGAAGAATGAGGCCAGAGCTGCTCACGTGTGGGTTCCGGTAACAGAACGGGGGCTTCACAGACCTTCCGAGAGGCCAGCTCTTAATTACTCAACCAGCATCATGAGATGCCGCAAACAGCGAACGCACTATGTTAATTCCAATAAAGGATTCCAATTTGCCAAATTTAATTCATGGAATCAAAGTAGGGCCTTGAGGAATTTATCCTCTTTAAAGTGAAACATCTGATTTATTGTAAATGCAGTTCAGTCATACCATTCAACACTGAGATAACGTTAGTTGTTTTGCAGTGATAATACAAACACAAAGTCTGGAGGAATACAGCACTATGGTAATGTTCTTGCTAAACTAAGAAGCCTCAGGACATGTCTTAGCCCGTCCTGTGCTGCCATTACAGAACATGTGGGCTGGGTAATTTTTAAAGAACAGAGATTTATTTCTTACAGTTCCAGAGGCTGGGAGGTCCAAGGGATTGGCATCTGGTGAGGGCCTTCTTGCTACATCATCCCTTAGTGGAAACTGAAGAACAAAAGGGCACGTGTGTGTGTGTGTGTGTGTGAGAGAGAGAGAGAGAGAGAGAAGGAAGAGAGTCAGTTTCATCCTTTCATGAGGAGCCCACTCTCTCAATAACAGCATTAATTCATTCATGAGGGTGGTGTCCTTGTGATGTAACCTAGCACATGAACTTTGGGGAACACATTCAAACCACAGCAGGATGGAAACCAGGAGTTGATTGTGGTGAAAATATAATTCATAATTTTGTCAAACAAACTATGATAGTCTACCAACTGAAACAGAAGTCACAGCCATCAAGTTTTTAAATTATGTGTATTTATACATATAATTGTGTATATGTCTGTGTGTGTGTGTGTGTGTGTGTGTGTGTAGGGAGAGAGAGAGGGAAAGAGAGAGACAGGGAGAGAGTCAATCCTTCATATCTTCATATCTTCCAATGTGGAACCTGCAGATATGGAGGTCTGAGTATAAAGGACTTGAGTACCCTTTAATTCTGGTATCTACCGAGACAGAGGGACTAGAACCAATCCCCTGTGGATACTGAGGAATGACCATGTATATATAAGTATGTATGCATGCATCTACTTAAGGCTCTCCAAAGAAACAGAAACAACAGTAGATAGACAGATGATAGATAGATAGACAGATGATAGATAGATAGATAGATAGATAGATAGATGATAGATAGACAGACAGATGATAGATAGATATGTGTGTGTGTGTGTGTGTGTGTGTGTATAGAGAAAGAGAGATTTATTATGGAATTAAGTCATTATGGAGCCTGAGAAGCATTACAATCTGTGTCTGCAAGCTGGAGATACAGGAAAGTTGTGGATGTAATTTATGATGAG
>CAUYLG010061460.1:0-16836 GCA_963573385.1 Cacajao melanocephalus | reverse complement strand
AAAACAAAAAAATTTAATTAAAAATTTTTTAAAAATATTCCAATAAAAAAAATATTTAATTTTTATTTTTTTTTTTTTTTTTTTTTTTTTTTTTTTTTTTTTTTTTTTTTTTAGGATGGAGTCTCACTCTATCACCCAGGCTGGAGTGCAGTGGTGCAATCTCGGTTCACTGCAACCTCCGCCTCCTGGATTCAAGTGATTCTCCTGCCTCAGCCTCCTGAGTAGCTGGGATTACAGGTGCCCACCACCATGCCAGCTAATTTTTGTATTTTTGGTAGCGATGGGGTTTCACCAGGTTGGTAAGGCTGCTCTCAAACTCCTGACCTAGTGATCCACCCACCTTGGCCTCCCAAAGTGCTGGGATAACAGGCATGAGCCACTTCACCACCCAGCCTCTTCTGGTATCTTTGTTGCTACTATCTTGGACTACTATTGAAATATTCCATTTGACTTTTGTGTGTATTTGTATTCTCTTCTCAACTAGAAAACAAGCTCCTTGTGGACAGAATTACTTAAATTTCATTAAATTCCCCATAGAATCAAGTGTCATACGTGTGAAATGACTTAATTAAAGCACAACCTACTTTACTGCATATCTATTAGACTGCTTCAAGTGAAAACAAACTGACAATATTAAGTGCTGACAAGGATGCAGAGCAACTGGAAATGTTACTCATTGCAGAGGGAATAAAAAAATGGGATAGCCACTTTGGAAAACATTTTGACTGTTTTCCAAAGGACATAGGAGTTAAATATATACCTAGCATAGAATTCAGAAATTTCACTCCTAGGTATTTACCCAAGAAAAGCAAAGACATAGATACACACAAAACTTTGTACTTATATTTTCATAGCAGCTTTATTCATAATCATCAAAAACAACCCAAATATATGTCTAGTAATGGATAAATTATGATACATCCATACAGTGGAATACTAGCGATAAAACAGAATCAAGTACTAATACATGCAACAACATGTGTCTCAAAAAGCATTATGCTAAGTAAAAAAGGCCAAACTAAAAAGACTACACGCTGCATGCTTTCATTTATATATTGTCAAAATGGCAAAACTGTAAGAACAAAGAGTAGATCAGTGGTTGCCAGGGGCTGAGCGTAGGTGATGGGTAAAAGGATTCTCAGGACAACAGACATATTCCCTATCTTGATTGTAATGGTGATTACAAGACTGTATACATTTGTCAATCATGGAACTGTATATCCAAACAGGGTGAATTTAATAGACATAAAGTATACCTTGATGTCTGACTTAAGACAAAAAAAAAAAAAGAGAGAACTCGCTGGGCATGGTGGCTCACACCTGTAATCCCAGCACTTTGGGAGGCTGAGGCAGGTGGATCACCTAATGTCAGGACTTTGAGACTAGCCTGGCCAACAAGATGAAACCCTCTCTTTACTAAAAATACAAAAATTAGCCAGGTATGGTGGCAGGTGCTGTAATCCCAGCTACTTGGGAGGCTGAAGGAGGAGACTCACTTGAATCAGGAAGGCAGAGGTTGTAGTGAGCCGAGATTGTGCCATTGCATTTCAGCCTGGGCAACAAAAGCAAAACTCTATTATTTCAAAAAAAAAAAAAATTATAATACATCAATGAGCACTGTATAGTAGTTTTACTATCTGTCTCGTGAAACAGGTCTCTATCTAGATCCTGAGGGCTTTCCAAGGGTGGAATCACAACATAGTATGTAATATCCTCCCGTCTTCTACCTCCCAACCCCCAATCTCTGCCAGAAATATATATGTATTGAATTAAGTAAAATGATTTATTTTTACACAAAGAAATCTAACAAAACAACAACAGTGGTTGTTCTAAACAGGAAAAGAATAAGAGGAAATATTTCTTTTTTTATTTTTGAGATGGAATCTCACTCTGTCACCAGGCTGGAGTGCAGTGGCGGGATCTCAGCTCACTGAAACCTCCGATTCCCGGGTTTAAGCAATTTTCTTCCCTCAGCCTCCAGAGTAGCTGGGATTACAGGTGCACACCACCACGCATGGCTAATTTTGTATTTTTAGTAGAGACAGGGTTTTACCATGTTGACCAGGCTGGTCTCGAGCTCCTGACCTCAAGTGATCCGCCAGCCTCAGCCTCCGAAAGTACTGGGATTACAGGCATGAGCCACTGCACCCAGCTGAAAATATTTCAAAAGGCCATGTTCAGGATGATGAAGAGGTCTGCATTAAGGAGGGCTTGCCAACCCCATACAGCGTATTTATGCAGATGTGCACCGGGGCTTCCAGTCTGGTTTTGGCATCAACTGATAGCATCCTTTACTCCTCTACTCTCTTTGATGCCATGCAGCAACCCGCTGCTTAAGTTCTGAAAAGTTTAGGACTCCAAACACAGAACTCTGGGCAATTTTATCCCTTTTTTTCACATCCTAGAGAGGTTCTTGCCTATAGGTTAACATGGATATCTGTGACAGGTCAGGCCTTAAGAAGGTGTGTGGCAGCATTCCCATGGTCATCCTTCTACTGATATAAAATGCACATACAACCAGTGATTTCATATTTATATTTGACCTGTCTTGCATGTTATCTCTGCATAAACAGAGGGAGAAAAGTATTCTAAGACCTGTCTCTAACCTTAAGGGAAAAGGGGAGGATTTACCCTATTCTTTTCTTGCAATTTCATACAGAAGCAACACAAACTTCCTGAGACACCCCCATGACACAGTTTAGAAAAGAATGTCAAATGAGAGAAGTAGGTGTCATGGTGGAACAGAAAGGAACAGTAAAAATAGTAGTAGTGTTCAGCCAGGCACGGTGGCTCATGCCTTTAACCCCAGAACTTTGGGAGGCCAAGGTGGGCGGATCACGAGGTGAAGAGATCAAGACCATCCTGGCCAACGTGGTGAAACCCCATCTCTACTAAAAATACAAAAATTAGCTGGGTATGGTGGCGTACCTGTAGTCCCAGCTACTCTGGAGGCTGAGGTAGGAGAATTGCTTGAACCCAGGAGGCAGAGGTTGCAGTGAGCTGAGATCACGCCACTGCACTCCAGACTGGCAACAGAGCGAGACTCTGTCTCAAAAAAATAATAAGAGTAGTAGTAGTGTTCGTGGAGGCATTAATACTGAGAGGACATTAGAAATTAAAGGTAAAAGAGTTCTATTTTAAAATGATGGCATTTTGTATGTTCTGATTTACTATATTGCTTGCCTTTCTTGAGTTTTACTTTTAAATTCAAGGTAGGGGTACAAATTTTTTTTTAATGGTTAAGCACTGCTCCCATTGAGAATAAAGAAATTTGAGTTTTAAATTAACAATGTTTTCAATATGTTGAAAGTTAACTACATCCTATATTCAATATTTTCTTTAAAAATGATTGTATATAACCGGCTATTCTGAAGTATAATAAATGATGTCTTCTAAATTCTAATAATGGTTGGAATTAGTTATGACCCTTTCTGTAGCAATAGGCAATAAAAAGGATCATATTTTCAGTATATACATATCATTTTGAAGACCCTAACGTTCAGAAGTGAGTCAATTTATTTAATTTATAGGTATATGAAAACCATTCTAGGAATAACATTTTATGATTCTACTCTCATCAATATCTGATACTCTAAATTTTCTTTTTAAGCATCTCCATTTTCCATTGTCATGTCTGAATTACCTTTATTATTGTATTTTACCTATTTCAATGTCTACTTTTTTCTTTTACAAATGAATTCACCAGTTGAAGTCAAAATGAGCCAAAAAGCCCTTAAGATTTAAGACACACTTTAGTTACCATATATCATGCTATTAAGAAACATCAGATGTAGCACCCTGTCTGATAAGAATTACGTTTACATTCATCTTATCATTAAACAGGACTTCTTATAAATTATCTTTTAACAGCAATAAAAATGGAAGTACATACTAAAATTGACTTTATTCTTATCTTATTATTTTTTAATTTTGAAACAATGTGAATTTGAGGGACTGTGTTAAGGAAAACTGAGTCCCCAAAGGGCATGGTTTCAAAGGCAAGAACTTCCCAGCACCAGGCCTCCATCCGCGCCTGCATCCAGGAAAGTAAAGTTCTTTGTCTGACTTTTTCCGGCAGGCTAGGTAAAATTCTAGGTGTGCTCCTTTGTTCAATAAGCCCGTGAAAATCTCTGGGAGGAAGGGCCTCTGTTGTGGGCCTGGCAGCCAATCCAGCATCAGAGTCAAAGATCAGTCACTCCAGAGGAAGTCTGAAAAAACTCCTCTCATTTGGACGAGAACATGAGTGGGGCAGGAATAATTCCGGGGTTAAAATCCACATGCACCTTACCTGTGTGGATTTCTCCCTTGGATCCCCTCCCACGGCAACTTAGGGATTTCTGTCTCTCTCTCTCTCTCTCTCTCCCTCTCTCTCTCTCTCTCTCTCTCTCTCTCTCTCTCCCCAGTTCGTTATGCTCCAGCCATTGTGAGTGTTTATGATATCTTATTTAACCTTCATACTGTAAAAGATCCAGACATTTGCCTTCAGTTTGAGTAAGTATTGAGAAAAATGAGAACGAAATACGACTTTATTTCATAAAGACTGAAAATTATCTAAAAAGTTATTGTCCATGGTTAAATATATGACACATAAATTGCATATGTTTTTAATCACTTCATATTATTAATTGTGTTAAACCTTTTTTCACTCCTATGATTATTTTCAGTTCTCACCCATCTCTTCAATGAATTTTTCTCTTTGACTAGTTTATTTTCATTATCATGTTCATTTTTCTCAAACTGAATTTTATATTTTCCATTTTAGAATGAATAAAATTATCCTTGCTCTTACAACCTAAATCTGTTACTAGTATAGATATTATTCAGTGTCTTAAAATATTTTGAGGATTATTAAATAACACAGAAGTTGATTCCACATTTTAAACATTTTACTGGAATGTTTGTGGCACTGTACTTTGGTCTCAACCTACAATTTTAAAACTTGGAGCAAAATAACCCAATATATAGATCAGTAAATAAATAGCCACATCTGACATAAATGCCTTATTTCTTATGAACACGTCTCATCTCCCATTAGATAATCTCATTAGATAATCAGCCTCTTCGGAACACAGCCTAAGTAATACCTACAGCACCTAGCATATGCCTCATACAAATTAGGAAATAAATGTGGCCGGGCGTGGTCGCTCACCCCTGTAATCCAAGCGCTTTGGAGGCCAAGGCGAGCGGATCACCTGAGGTCAGGAGTTCAAGACCAGCCTGACCAACATGGTAAAACCCCATCTTTAAAAAAAAAACATGTATTTAAAAGGAAAAAAATGTTAGTTGGCTTTGCAAAACCAATGAATCTTTGCATTATGTATTTATTTATCCCAAAATGAAATATTCTATCATTTAAGATGCACAGCTGCAAAGTTATTTGCACATCTTATGAGCTCTGCACAAGTCTAACAAACCAATTAACTTCACTTTCTATTGTGAGTTCCTGAGTTTACATTTCTTTGGTACACCCGTCATGAGGGACGGGGGGTTGCTGCCCTTTTCTTAGATTGCACGGCAGACTTCACAACATTGCACAAAGCAGAACGTATTTTTAGAAAATAACTTTTGTTCTTTAATCATTTTGCTTTTGACATTGTTTAGACATTTTATGCTGGTAGAAAAACATAAAATTATCTTAAATGTGTAAGTGAAATAAAGGCCAACAAAAAAACTGTTCTCTACATTAGATAATAGGGTTTTAATGTATTTCTGCTGTCGGACTGGTGTATTTATGTGATAATTTTCTGTGACAGTGTAATTAAATTGTAAAACAATTCACATTTCCTATGTATTTTATCTATTTATCATCATTTATTTCTTTACCTTCTTTTTCTGCAATAAATATTATTGTAAGGAGAGTTAAATAAGTTAAACCAATGCAATTACTTTTACAGATGGAAATTAACTTCATATATCAATTTGTGCACATTTGTACAAGGTACGTACAACTTGTCTAGTATAAATAAATGTGTTTATTGGAGTATATTTATGATGTCACTGTGGTTTCCATGTTTGCCTTCCTTTTGAGTAATGATCTATATGTTTAAACTTGACATTTTAACAGTATTTTCAAACAATTTCATTCATTATCAAATAACCATTTACTACACTATGGCAATTTCATACCATTTACTGAACCCTTTAGACACTCTTAAACAATGATTTATCAACCAATATACAGATTTTAATGCTTATCACAGCAAATGTAGAAAGTAACATTAAATAGTGACTTGACAAGAGATAAGTAAATTATCTTTTAAAAAAATCTTGATGAGTCATGTTAGTAATAGCCAGCATGCCTTTATAGCTGCACTGATATTAAAAGAAGTATATTAGATTGTTATATTCCTAATGTATTAAGTGGATTCATTTTAAAACCTATATGAGCACCAGTTATATAACCTCAAGTGTGGATTTTAATGGAAAGAAAGAAGAAAGCATATTTTAAATGTCTTAGATGTTGGCCTGCTTGACAGATTTTTGTATCTTGGCTTCCCCATAGGAGGGAAAATAGTCTGGCTCAGAAAGTCATATCTGGGTTGATAAAATCGGGGATGATCCAGATGGACCATGTTGTATGCGGCAAAGGGTTACTTAAAATAATCCTATCTGCTGGCTGCACACGAGACATACCCAGATCATTTTAATCCTCCTGAGGTCTGCTCATATCCTCCTTGATGGAGCAACCCGCAGAAGTTACATGGTTGTGAACTTTTATGGAGGGGGGAAATTGAATTTCTCTGTGCAAAGGAGTCAAATCAGCGGCAGAATGTGTTATCTTTGTGGGATCAACACAGTTGATGCAATGAATGGTACTACAGTCCTGAGAAAATGCTAAGAGCAGGTTTAGGTTTATGAACAATTAACAAGGACAGAAAGGGAGGCGGGAGAAACAAGATAACTTCCTTTCAAGTAGGATCATTTACATAAAACATTAAACCTGATGAAGGTGTCTGTCAGCGTGTGGGAGGGACTGTATTTCTTCAGTTATTCACATCCAGAATGAATTAACTTGACACTAATTGCAGAAGGATTAAATTTATTCAATCTTTATAGACTACTCCTTGACTATTAAAATTAAATGAAGATAAAAATGAATTATTCTTTCCCAGATTAAAAATGAAATACCAAACCAGTTTATAAGGGTGTGGGAGAAGATGGGCAGTGAAGACCGCAACCTGTGACTTAAAAAATAAATAAATAAATAAACAGAAATAGGAAGCTTCATTTTGAACAGATGTATTAGTTTAACAAAAAGATTCCTTATTTAGGAGGCCCCTAGGACACTTTCGGAAGTATATTGTACCCTACCTAGAAGAACCTAAAAATATACACATTTTTATTAATACTTTAGCTGAGCCAAGAAATTCATTTGCTAGGGAATGGTTTTTTTTAACAGTCAAAACACAAAAAGGAATTATTAAAATGGAAAAAACAAGAGCAAGTTTCGAGTGATTACATTTCAGCATGTGTCCTCCAGGTTGGATTAGGAACTGAGGCAAAAACTCTTACAAGAAGAGGCAGTCTTGGCCGGGCACGGTGGTTCACACCTGTAATTGCAGCATTTTGGGAGGCTGAGGCGGGCGGATCGCTCGAGGCAAGGAGTCCCAGACCAGCCTGGACAACATGGTGAAACTCCATCTCTATTAAAATATAAAAATTAGCCAGGGGTGGTGGCACGTGCCTGTAATCCCAAGTACTCGGGAGGCTGAGGTAGGAGAATTGCTTGAACCCAGGAGGCAGAGGCTGCAGTGAGCGGAGATCACGCCATTGCACTCTAGCCTGGGCAACAAAGTGAGAATTCGTCTAAAAAAAAAAAAAAAGAGGCAGCCTTATCAATGAAACTTTGAAGAAATTCCACGTTTTCGGAATGGGCCTTAAAAATTATCAATTCAAGGCAATGCCTGAAACCGTCATCTGTTTCTTCATATACTGTTGCCTGGTTTCTAGTCTTAGATAAGATAGATAGGAATTATGTGGGAGGGAGTAGGGATAGGAGAATCTACAGATTTAACGCTCAAATTGAAATTTTAAAGAAAATGTGCTGATTCTGAGTTCAGGGCTCTATCACCTATACTGTGCAAACCTGAAAACTATAAATACCAACATACCTTGTAAATACTCAGATTTTTAAAGTATCTTTCCTATTATCTAGCATGGAATTATGTATGTATTTGGATGGTCTTCTTGTGCCATGCCATTTTTTTGAAAAGACAGAATATAGATATGTAAACTATAATTTTTAAATGCTTGTACTTAAATATCCACATCACATTTTGGTGAATTTCTAAAAATTAAGGAAATAATCATCCCAGCTTTAGGCAAAATGCTAAATTAGATAAAATGAGTCTTAGGTATGTCAAAAATTACTGATAAGGAAACAGAATGTCAGGGGAAACTAGGTAACTTGCCCAAGATCACAGAGATTGTAGAAAAATGAGGACTAAAATGCTCCTCCTAACCCCAACCAAGTTCTCATGCCTTCCATTTTAGCATAAGGTTTATGTGTTAAGCCCTTCTATGAAAAAGAATCTACTTTTAACATGGATCAGTGTCATAAGCTAATTAGGGAAAGACTAATAATGTAATTTCAGGCGTTAGTCATCTTACTGATTCAAATCCCGCCCCCGTACCCCAAACTACAAACAAGGCATATTAGATACAATTTTGTGAATAGTGCCTGGGTAAGACATCGTTAGATGGAATGGCATCTCATTCATATATATGTGTGTGTATGTCTTATATTAAAATCATTCATATTAAATGAGTAATCTGCTAAGAAATGAGTAGAGAAAATCTACATATTAGAGATTAAGGATCTTTTAAAGATGATAATTCATACAAACTTCTCATTTCATGTCTCCCTGTTATGTATAAATTGGAAAGCTTTCTTCTTTTTCCTGTCAATTATAATTTGGTGTTCTAGCAATTGTATTAGGAGAAGGTGTTTCTCCTTCTTTATTAGGGAACCATATAAATGAGAAATAATGTTATAATTTTAATATTTTCTTCTCATTGTCATGAAATTCGTTTTTAAAACTAAGTTAATACATTTTTATCAATTTACAGAGTTCCCATGTTTTAAAATACAAATAATCACCTAGATTCTTTCAGCTCAGTAAATTACTTTTAGAACGTAAACTAATTATTTTTGGAAATACACTTGTAGAACAATCTACCCATTGCAACAGTGAATTAGATGATGCCACTTTTTAATTTTTATGTTTGTATTATAAAAAAATGCATGTGTCTTAATACAGCTGTGTCAGTGCTTTGTTGTGTTAAATATAATAAAATTTCCAGTTGACCCAACAATTACTTGCATATTTTGAAATGCATTTGTTTTCTCTAAACAAATAAGATTGTGCTTTGACTCTAAAGATGCAGAATGAATGATTAATGCTTTGATGAATGACAGTGTCATGTCATATTTTGTGTTAATGTGGATGAGGAGACTGAAATTGATGCAAAACAGTCAGCTTTCATCAATTCTCACTTCTACTTGCCCACCCCAAAATGAACTTAGGAAATATTATCACTGAAAAAATTAGTGAATCAAACAAACTGCTTTTTCTAATTGGAGGCTATTGCTTATTCATGTTTTTCTAAATATAGATGACCAGAGTGTTACTAACATTTCATATCCTGAAGAACAGAAGAAAGAGTGAAATCTACTTCCCTCATCAAGATTAATCTTTATTTTAATTATAAATCGAGCATGCAGATACTATGTATTATTGCTTTTGTATGAGCTTTAATTAGTTAAGTGAAGAATAATTTTCATAATGACCGCTATTTAGTGTAGACGATCTTGTATACTACTCAGTATAGAGGATTCAGTGTACACGCATCTCTGTCCGTCAGCTACTTTCCAAATGGCAACCATGATAGTAACCAAATGGTTGCCATGATTTTGCCAAAGTTTATGATTTTATATTATAAAATATATATCCTCAGGTAATTTTAAACTCATATTTGTAAGTTTTTATGATCACAGAAATATTCTCACAGAGGACTTGAATATAGACTCTAAGATTTCTTCACAATAGCCGGGCACAGTGGCTCACACCTGTAATCCCAGCACTTCGGGAGGCCAAGGTGGGTGGATCACCTGAGGTCAGGATTTCAAGACCACCCTGGCCAAAGTGGTAAAATCCTGTCTCTACTAAAAATACAAAAATTAGCCAGACGCAGTGGCACACGTTTGTGGTTCCAATTACTCGGGAAGCTGAGCCACCAGGAGAATTGCTTAAACCCAGGAGGCGGAGGTTGCAGTGGCCGAGATTGTGCTATTGCACTCCAGTCTGGGTGACAGAGCGAGACTCTATCTCAACAAAAAAAAAAAAAAAAAAAGTTTCTTCACATTGTTGGTTTTGATGAGTCATCTAAGCTAGTATCAGCCTTTCCCAGCTTCTACTGGATGAAATGCACACCCCTCCTCCTCAGCAAACCCAACTATGCAACTATGTCCAGATCTGAACTCTTAGCCCCGCTTCACTGCAAACTATAACCTACCTATTTTTTTAAATGAGTTGAACCTCTAAAATCCTGTCCAATAAAATGCTCCAACAAATAAGCCTAGTTTTTCCCTTGAATAGCTATAATCTAACTGTATATGGAAGTATTTCTTAGAAATATGTATTGCTGCTTCTCTCTTGCACACTCTGGGATGTGGAAGCATCACACAACGGTGTTGTGTAATTGCGGACAGTCCAATTTGATTTTCTGACATCCATCAGGAAGCACGAATTCTCTCTGGAACAATTTATTTGACTGGTTCATTGTAGAAAGGAAACTTGTCACCATGCCAAAGACAAAACTGCTGCTGGGTTTAGTTTTGAATTTTATAAAGTGAACAAGTGAAAACTATATACACAGTCATTTCTACTTAACTTATGAATAATTAAATGCATATATAATTGTATCCAGTTTTACCCTCAAGCTTAACCAGCAAAGACATGTTCAGTCCATGTAAAAAGGTTACTTCATGGTTTTTTTTTTGACAATTATGAGCAAGCTGCCAAACATCACTGAATTTATATGCTTGTAAGTGAGAATAACAAATTCTCTATAAAATCCTACAGTGGAAAGTGAAGCAGCATGCAAGTTCTGTGCAATGTATCTTATACCTTTTAAAATTTGAATTTATACAAGCATTTCATCTTAAATGTCTTCTTCATTCTCTCTCATCTTCTAGTCCAAGGTTGGGAGCAGTTCCAGTGGACATCATTAAGGAGCATATGTGAATGCATCTAGAAACAGAGTTTTACATGTGGAGATCCAGTCCTCCAAAGATGCTTTGTTAACAGAACAATAAAGGAGTCTTCTTTTTCATTAAGACAGGGTCTCGCTGTGTTGCCCAGGCTGCAGTGCAGTGGCACGATCTCAGCTCACTGCAACCACTACCCCCTGGGTTCAAGCGATTCTCCTGCCTCAGCCTTCCGAATAGCTGGGATTACAGGTGTGAGCCGCCACACAGGCCTAATTCTTGTTTGAATTTTTAACAGAGACGGGGTTTCACCATCTGGAACAGGATCGTCTGGGATTCCTAACCTCAAGTGATCCTCGGGCCTCAGCCTCCCAAAGTGCTGGGATTACAGACTTCGGCCACCGCCCCCAGCCCAAGGAAGTCTTCTTATTAGAGGAAGAATAATTACATGGGGCTCCAAGACTTTGGTGGAGAACTAGGCCAGTCTGCCCAGTTGAGCAGGTTGTGCCCTGCACACAGCACTCAGCTGAGGGAGCACTCCATTTACCAAGGCACATGCTCTGGAGCAAGGCTCTACCTGCCCAGCTGGGAGGGCTATCTTTAGAAAATTTGCACAAGGATGCCTATTGAGTTTTATCAGCTCAAGACACCAAGGAGCTTTATCAGCTCCCTGCGGCAAGGTTGGTGAACTAAACCAGAAGGGTTCAGCCCATTCTGAAGGCTTCCCCATTACCCAGAAGGGATTCCTTGGCTAATTTGCAGAAAAGTGTCACATGGGATGGCAGCGCTGTGTGAGGAATTTTCCCATTCTAATAGATACCTTGATTTTGCCATCTGAGTAAGGTGGGAATTATGAGACACATTTGGAGGAAGACTGTGAGAGGAGATGCTTTTCATTATTTACAAAAATGATTTGAAGGAGTACAACATTCCCTCTTAGTCCAAAGTAATAGCATACCCCAAATTCTCCATCTGCTGGGAGATGCTGTGAGGCTGGTTTGATGAAAGGAAGAAGGACTAGCAATGGAATAGCAAAGGACAAGGAAACAGAAAAAAAGCTCCCCAAGAATCTGTGTATGAAACAGGACTTAGCAGGACTCTCACACTTCATGGCAGAGTGGGCCAGAGGGAGAACGGAAACAGGATATAAGATGTATCCAGGCGGGGCACAGTGAGTCACACCTGTAATCCCAGCACTTTGTGAGGCTGAGGTGGGTGGAGTTCAAGTCCAGCCTGACCAACATGGTGAAACCCCGTCTCTACTAAAAATACAAACATTAGCTGGGCATGGTGGTGTGTGCCTGTAATCCCAGCTACTCAGGAGGCTGAGGCAGGAGAATTGCTTGAACCCAGGAGGCAAAATTTGTGGTGAGCCAAGATCATGCCACTGCACTCCAGCCTGGGCGACAGAGCAGGACTCCATCTTGCTTATGTATCTCAATACAGAATAATTACAAACAAAAAAAGAAATTTGCGGAGTGGGGGACCGGAGGAGTAATTAGTAATTCCCAGGCTACACATGTTCCTTCCCCATGGAAATTCTGTGCCCAGTAACAGAGAGAGCTTCCCAGAGAACAGCCACTCCACCACTCACCGTGAACATTGCTATCATTTTTTCAAGAAGTTGTAAGAGGGTCTGTTCTCATCAGAGTCTGATACATCACTTCCTGCTTGCATGGTGCCTTCTGCCTCCCCCTCTAGCCCTCATGTCCTTGCCTGTGGCCTTTCTTCACTCCCCACCACTCTTGGCACAGGCTCAGCACCTCCTCAAGTCCATGTTGGCTGAGCACTTTTATTTTGGTGTATGAAGTGTGACAATGTATCACAAATACTTTCAACACATATTGAAGCATATATTCAAATGATTGCTGGCCTTCCTCAAAGTCTGTCCTCTTAGGAGAATTTATCCTGTTAGGCACATTGCTCCTGGAAACAGACCACCGGGCAGGCTTTGTGTGGGCAATGAGGCCGTTTTATATCACGATTGGGTACAAGCGGGCCAAGTCAAAGAAAGGAGTTAGGCAGGGGGGTGTAGGAATGGGGACTGGTTATGTGGGTTGGGGCAAATGGTCAGTTAAAGGTGGTAATCTATTTTAGGGAGGGGAAGGGCGTTGCAGGATGCATAGTCACAAGGGTAGGAGTTATCATCTATTACAAACAGGCATGGTCATAAGGGTGGGGGTTATCAGTTGCAAGCAGAAGGAAGGGTGCAGTAAATTCCATGGTTACAGGCACGGGGGTCTTGAGAAACCTAATGTCTAGAGGGGAAGTTTCACAAGGCTGAGCAGGAACAATGGTGGAATGTTGCAGGGAGAGAGCAATCAGTTGAGGCAGGAGCTAGTTGTTTCACTTCTCTTTGTGGCCATCGAGTTACTTCAGACTTTCTGGCTCCTGGAGACCATCAGGAGGTGTACATGCAGGTCACCAAGGCTATAGTGGCCAGGCTTGGACTTGGAGACCTGACACTAATGCTGCTGCCACTGTGCAGGATACCTTTCAATCTCTTCTTTTGGAATATAATTATTAATTCATAGGTGATTGCATTTCCACATTGCTCATTATATTGGCTGCAAATAAATCTCTACTGTAAAAAAAAAAAATCCCTTTTTAATCTGGCCTTTGACTACTTCCTTTTTGTTAAAGGCTGTTCATAGCCACGCCTTCTCCCATTGCTTGTGTTCTGGCGGTGCTGAACATCGCAGTTCCTAGAAGACTCTGTGAATTTGCATATGCCAATTCCCTCTGCCTGAAAGATCATCCTCTTGTTACTAAGCTCAAGATTTCCTCCTTCAGAAAAACCTCTATTGCCTTTATCTCCCACTCCCTAATCTGTTTAGCTCCCTTCAATTTACCTGTACCTTGAAAGTACCAAGGTCACCTCAATCCTCCAAATGGTTTATTGTCTTCATTGCTCCTCTCCCTAACCTGTTGATAAGCTCTTTGAAGGCAGATACTATGTCTTTTTTTTCCTGCATCTATTAGGCATGTCGCTCATGTAAAGAGACCATGAGGCAGGCTTCAGGTGGGCAACAAGGCTGTTTTATTTCATGTTTAGGTGAAAGTAGGCCAAGTCCGAAAAAGGAGTTAGTCAAGGAGAGTAGGAAAGGGGACTGGTTATATAGGTTAGGCAAAATGGTCAGTTTAAGAGTGGTAATTTACTTCAGAGAGGGGAAGGGGGTCACAGGATACATGGTCACAAGGGTAGGGGTCATCTATTACAAGCAGGCATAATTATAAGGGTGGGAGTTATTGGTTTCAAGCAGAAGGGAGGGTGCGGTAAATTACATAGTTACAGCGGTTGGGGTCTCGAGAAACATAATGTCTGGGGGGAAGCTTTGCAAGGCTGAGCAGGAACAGTGGTCAAACATTGCACAGGGGAGAGCAACCAGTTGAGGCAGGAACTAGTTGTTTCATTTCTCTTTGTGGCCATCCAGTTACTTCAGACTTTCTGGTTCCTGGAGATCATCAGGAGGTGTACGTGTGGGTCACCAAGGCTATAATGGCCAGGCTTGGACTTAGTGGTCTGACAGTATCCTCAGGAATCAACAGCACTGATTTATAATATTGTTCAACAAAGATTTATTGGCCAGGGTGGGTGGCTCCCAGCTGTACCTCCAGCACTTTGGGAGACTGAGAAAGGCAGATGACTTGAGGTCAGGAGTCCGAGACCAGCATGGCCAACATGGCAAAACCCTGTCTCTTAAAAAAAAAAAAAAAAAAAAAAAAAAAGATCCAGGTGTGGTGGCACACGCCTATAGTCTTGCTATTCAGATGGTTGAGGCACAAATCCGGAAGGTAGAGGTTACAGTGAGCCAAGATCGTGCCACTGCACCCCAGCCTAGACTGCAGAGTGAAACCTTGTCTCGAAAAAAAAAAAGGGGTGGGGAAAGGGGCAACAAAAGGAGACTCCATCTCAAAAAAAAAAAAAAGTGGAACAAGTTCAGGTGTGGTGGCTCAAACCTGTAATACCAGCTCTTTGGGAGGCCCAGATGGGCAGATCACTTGAGGCCAGGAGTTCAAGACAAGCCTGGGCAACATGGCAAAAATATGTCTCTCCAAAAATACAAAACTCAGCAGACGTAGTGTCACCTGCCTCTAATCCCAGGTACTCAGGAGGCTAAGGTATGAGAATTTTTTTAACCAAAAAGTGGAGGCTGCAGTGAGCTGAGACTATGCCAGTGCACTGCAGCCTGGGCAACAGAGTGAGACCCTGTCTCAAAAAAAAAAAAAGCCACAATCTAAAAAGTCAATAAAGGATTGTTTGATAAATTATCCATAACAAAAATAATAGCATTGGAATATATTTATTGACTTGAAAAATAGTTCATAACATATTTAATTTATTTTTTTATAAATAGATTCCCATGTCTTTCCCTAGACTGTAGAAGGTGAAGCCTGGGAATCTATATTTTTAAATTTTGTTTCATTTTTTTTGAGACATAGTCTCACTCTGTCGCCCAGGCTGGAGTGCAGTAGTGCAATCTTGACTCACTGCAACCTCCGCCTCCTGGGTTCAAGTGGTTCTCCTGCCTCAGCCCCCTCCCCTACCAGCAGCTGGGATTACAGGTGCCCAGCACACACCCAGCTAATATTTGTATTTTTAGTAAAGAAGGAGTTTCTCCATGTTGGCCAAACTGGCCTCACACTCCTGACATCAGGTGATCTGCTTGCCTCAGCCTCCCAAAGTGCAGGGATTACAGGTGTGAGCCACTGCACCCAGCCCATAATATATTTTAAATGAAAAAAAAATGGAGATTATAAACCATTAAGTATATTATCTGATTTTCATAAAGACTTATATGTGCAATGTATACATAAAATGTGTGTCTATATATATAATCTGAAATGCTATACATAAATATGTTAACAATGATTATCTTTTTGGTTTACCTATAGTTTGTAATGTTTCAACAATAAGTATGGATAATTAATGAGTTTGGGATAAAAAGACAAATAGTAGGATGGCTTACTCAAAACCAAAGCAAACACTGATCAAGCTTATTAAATGATAAAGTTACTCAAATGAAGAAGGAACTAAAGATCTAAAAATCACATAACTGTGTATGATTTCCAGTGATTTTCTGCCACCCTGTGGGGAATTTGGCACATTGCAGAACTAAGTGAAATATGAAATTATAAAAAATTCTGTAACTCAAGATGACATTTCTTGGCTCAAGAAGTTTAGTTAAAACTCTGTTGACCAGTTTTGTTTTCTATACCAGCTATTTAGTGAAATTGCTAGAATAGGATAAAAATAATACCTAATACTTCCAATACTTAAATGTGATTATGATAAGCAAGGTCCTAATGCATGTATATGACTTCATCTCAAAAAAAAAACCTTATGAGGTAGGTACTATTTTCTTCCCATTTTGTCAAAGAGACAGAGTTTAATCTACCAATGGTGGATAAATTTTGCCAAAGCAGTGTGAAATCCAGGCAGAGTGCTGCATTTTAAGTCAAGGATTTAAATTTTTGAGCTTCTCTGTTTCCCTCAGGCCTGATCATTCTGTAATGGAATCACCCGAATACCTGACTGCTGAGCCTTTCTCTGGATTTATCAGATGAAACTTTGGAGACTGATTTTTTTTTTTTTTTTTTTTTTTTTTTTTTTTTTTTTTTTTTTT
>CAUYLG010061455.1:0-26763 GCA_963573385.1 Cacajao melanocephalus | reverse complement strand
GTGGCTCCTCCGCCGGGAATCTCCTAGTCTGTGGGCAACAAGAATTCGTCTGAAAGTGCGGCGTCCACTCGCTGTCTGCGCTTTCACTGGGAGCTACAACCCTGAGCTGTTGTTAATCGGCCATCTTGGATCTCTCTCCCATATAAAATCGTTTTGAAATCTTTCTATGAAAGATCACACATCTTTATCACTTTAGGTTCAGTCTCTAACCCTTATTTTGTCCATTTGGTAAGGCCAGATTTCCCTTAATCTTCTTGATGCTTATGAACATGGAACAATGTCTGCACGTTGAGTGACTAAGTATTTATTTCAGTCTTAACAGTCAGGCTTTGTTTGTGCTTGTCCTATTTCAGAGGGCCTTCCAGAGATTCTAAGCAGACTGATTGTTGTGTTCCTTGAGTCTGTGACCACTGCAGCTGCCTCAGCAGTGGAGAATGCTCTAAGTCCAGGCTTGCTGCAAGTCTCATGAGGACTCTGAAATTTATATGGCAACAGTGGGAGGGACCTGAGTTCAGAATACTGTCCCAGTGGCCCAGATGGATGTGCCTCCCAGAAGGTCTCTGCACATAGTCCCCCACTGCACTGAGAGGGGCTGGAGTTGAGACTGGACCCTCTCAGGATTTACTGGTAGGAATGAGGCTGGTAGGCTCATGCCATTGGCACAGGTGGCTGTGCATCACCCAGGAAGACCCTGCAAATGCCAAGTGGTTCCTCAATTACAACAGAAAGGTCCAGAGCAAAGGTGGGATCTTCTTAGAATCTGCTGTGAAATGAAGGCTGGCATGTTTATCTTGTTATCTCAGATGGGTATGCATCTCCCAGCATGTCCATGCATGGACAGAATAGTTCTCCAACTAGGCCAGTCAGAAACTTCAAGGATGAAAGAAGTAACAACTTTAGAAATCTTAGAAACTCCTAGTTTTGTCTAGTGACCAAGACTTTTGTCTGCTTTTTAGAGGTTGTATGACCTAACTCGGGAAATAAACAAAACAAAGCAACTAGTACATAAACAAAATTAATATTTTTATTTCATTTAATGCAAGCAGAAGGAGTTGGAACTGAGAATGAAATATGAGATTTGCTGTAAGAGGCTGGAAGCAGAAGGAGTTGGAGCTGAGACTGAAATATGAGATTTGTTGTAAGAAGCTGGAAAAGCTGACTGCAGTGGCTCACGCCTGTAATCCCAACACTTTGGGAGGCCAAGGCAGGTGGATTGCTTGAGCTCAGGAATTTGAGACCACCCTGGGAAAAATGATGAGACCTCATCATGAAACAAAAAGTTAGCCAGGCATGGTGGCACACACCTGTAGTACCAGCTACTCAGGAGGCTGAGGCATGAGAATCACTTGAGCCTGGGTGGTGGAGATTGCAGTGAGCTGAGATTGTGCCACTGCCTAGGTGACAGAGTGAGACTCTATCTCCAAAAAAAGAGAGAGAGAGAGAGAGAAAGAGAGAGAGAGAGAGAGAGAGAGAAAGGTTAGAGAGTCTGGTCTCATTGGATCAGAGTGGCACACACTTCCTAACAAGTCCCTGCATATATGGAATCGTTCTTTGCAGTAGGAGGAGCTAGAGCTGAGACTGAGTTCCCTCAGGATCTGTGGGAGGGAAGTGGGTGAGGCCATCTGGGAAGTTCATATTCCTAGACAATGGGACATGGGTGAATCTCCCTCTCGGTCCTTGCGTGAACAGCTCTGAGTGAGGACCTCAGCTGAAGCAGGCTGGAGCAGAGCCACAGGACAACTTTCAGGTTCACTGCTGAGACTGCTTTCAGTGAGTAGATGAACCTTTCTGCCAAGCATGAGTGTGTGTAGTTACTTCTGGACCCCTTGGCAGATAGTTTTGGTTGCAGGCTCAAGGCCAAGTGGGGCTGTAGCCAAGCTTCTTGGTGGACTGGGTCATTTCCAGGCTTGAGCCCAGGAGCAAGCTTAATGGATTAGTTACCTGGGTGTTGGTTTTCACTCTCAAAGTGACCCTCCACGATCATGGATTCCACTGGGGTTTCACAAACTCTTACCCAAATCCCGAGGCTCTTGCTGAGAGACCGTGGATAGGTGCAGAATTCTTGTTATGGGGGGATATTATTAGGTTATCTTCTGTTTTGCCGTCTTGGTGACATCACTCTCTTTTAATTGTGGATAATTTCTATGCTTTGAAATACTCTCCTGTATTCTCCATGTATTGTCTTTTATTAACAAATACTAAAATAAAAACAAAAATAGGCTGGAGAGGGAATAATAGGCCAGTCAGAAACTTCAAGGATGAAAGAAGTAACAACTTTAGAAATCTTAGAAACTCCTAGAAGTTTTGCCTAGTGACCAAGAGTTTTGTCTGCTTTTTAGAGGTTGTATGGCCTAACTCAAGCAAAAAACAAAACAAAGCAACTTGTACATAAACAAAATTAATATTTTTATTTCATTTAATGAAAGTATTTACTAAGTAGTTCTTTTGATGGTGCTTAGAAATATTTATGAGCTATGGAGTTTTACTCCAATGTATTGTCATGTAATCAAACTTCTCATTCAATTATTGGTCTTTTGTTACTAACTAAAACCCTGCTCTTAATAATGTTTGTTAAATTACCTGGGCACAGTGGCATGCACCTGTAGTCCCAGCTACTCAGGAGTCTGAGGCAGGGGAATCGCTTGAACCCGGGAGACGGAGGTTGCAGTGAGCCGAGATTGCACCACTGCACTCAGCCTAGTGACAGAGCAAGACTCCGTCTAAAGAATAATAATAATAATAATAATAATAATGATGTTTGTTATATATTTTATGTTACTTCTTCTCCAGGACCAATGAATTAATTCTTCAGCAAATCTTTACTGGCATTTTATTTAGATACCTAGCTTGAGATCTATTTATTAGATACCTACTTTATATCTCTGGTTCAGTTTTCTGGTACATATAATGAAAGGTGTGGCTTTCAAATTTGTCTGTGTGTATAAATGACTTGAGGATCTTGTTAAACCACAGATTCTGCGTAAGTAGTTGGAGAGGGTGCCTGAGAGTCTGCATTTCTATCCAACTGTTACTTTTACTAGCAGGATTTTAGAGAACTCCAAGGCCCTCAACAACTTCAAGAAATCTATGATATCATTTCTTACTATTAAGATGATTGCTACAGAGGTGTGGGACTTAGGACTAGTTATGCTGTAAAGGGCCTTTTCTTCATTGTCTCCTTACCAACAATTTTATCGACTTAAGTCCTTTGGCTGGAGGGCAGAGGTGGGAAGTGACATCTGCCAGATTGTCACTGTCAGTGTGAAAGAAGTGGTTGAATGGTGACAGTGGAGGGAGGAGAAAGCAGAATTACATGTTGACATGAATTGCATTTGCTGACTGACTTCTATTTTTATGACACTGCATCCTTCTTCTGCCTTCTCACTGGAACTAATTAAATAGGCCCATCAGGCTGAGATGTGACACAGCTTCAACCCCATCAAATTGTAAAATTACTTTCAATTGTCCCATTCTTCCAGGCCCTAGGGACTGTTTTACCCAGTGGACTCATGCAAGGCACTCAAGGCAATAAAAAACAATGATACTTAATTTTTTTTTCTCTGGAGTTGCTGACACCCTACTTGAGGAGACAAGAAATTGGGAGAAGCAATGAGAAAGTAAGAAAATTGGAGTATTGGTCATTACTTTGAAGAACTGAGGACATCAAATTAACTTTGTTTTGTTTGAAGAAATGTTGAGGTAGTGTGAATTTAATAAGAGAAAATATTGCATATGAATTAATTCTAATCAAGGTAATTGAACAAAGGAAAGCATTCCAAGAGTACCTTTAGTACTAAATGAGAACATTGATTTTCATTACAAGGTATAGATCCTAAGGAAGCCTCCATATCTTTCTGGAATAAAATGTAAATACTTACAATAAAGTTGTTATTCCATTTGTACATTATTAGCAGGATCCAACCATATATTGGGAATAATAATGTATGTTCTAAATTTATGATACTAAACTTTTTTTATTTCAAGAAATATATTTGATAAAATTGTTGGCTACCAGAGAAACAAAGAAATTCGGTTTGACATTTGGTAAGGCAATTAAAAAGAATGGTTTAGCATTCCTGCTGTTGAAACTGTTATTGAAAGTACTTTTATTGGCCTGATATCAGAAAAGTATAGTGTGACCTTGTGAAATCTAATGCATAGAAAATCGATTTAAAATTAGTTCACAGCAAAGCTCTGGTGTCTTTGGATAACATCCATGCCTGCTCAATGGACATTTTTCTTCTTTAGGGTGCTCTGCTGGTTAATGTTAGCTATTTCAAGCAGGGAAAGCTTAGTGGTAACATGGTGCTCAGTTTTATGGTAAGGCATAAGAAAGAAAACTCTCAAGAGGGAAAAAGATTAATGCTTCCAAATTAGAAATTTTTAAATGTCTTCTAGATTTAATTACAGTGGCTAAAGTTTTCGGTGCCCAGGATGGAATTTAAACTACAGAATTATTGAATTCTGGTCTGAATTCAGCAAGATAGAAAAAGACTAAGGAGATTTTTGGAAAGTGGTCCCTAGACCCCTAGAATCTGGCTGAATCTCATAAGGTCAAAAAGTAATATCTAAAGCAGAGCATAAGGTCAAACATACCTATATAAGATGCTATGAGTTCCCTCCCCAAACCTTTCCTGATATTAATTCAATTTTAGTTAGAGTTATATCATTTCCCCCAAAAACCTTTTTTTTTTTATATGTAACTTTTTTGCAACGTAAACTAGAAATCCCTTTCAAAAATACATTTTAAAAAACCCTCTTAGCGACCTTACAATGCATGAAGTATTTAGGTCAGTGAGATTTTCGAGTATTTTCCAAAGCAAATGGGAAAATTTTGGCCCACACTCTGGGCTGCAAATTAAGATAAGGCCTGAAAGAAGCCTATAGTCTTTCAAGTGCAATCTAGGGTTATTTTGGAGGATTAGAATTATTTTCAGACCTGACATAACCTGCATTTGTCCTCATGGATCTCTGTGGTAGAAACAATCAGTTCCCCTTCCAGAAAGAACTTAATGCCTCAGGTGTCAGCGCCTTCTGAGTTTGCCTCAGCTGCACAGTCTCATTTTTCAAGGGCAAAGGCCTTCCCAGTGGCCCACATCCGATGACTGATGATAGATACAATGACCGACAGTGGTAGAGTAGAGAGGACCAATGTGGCACCCCTCTGATGAATTATATGTGCTCCAGCTCCCCTGGGGATTGGCTGAGGCTGTCGTTCTATATCACAGTTTGGCATATCCTTTGTCCAATTCTGGCCCTGCCTCTCTCTTATACATAGTTGATTTCTGAATTCCGAGAAGCTAGTCTGAGACATTACCAGGAGTGGTGCTAGAGTGCAGGTGATAAGATGGAGCTTTGGAGCTGTATCACTTGCTGTCTAGTGGGCAATAAGGACTCCAATAATGGTGGTGGATGTGGTGGATGGAGCACAGTGCACCTGGCATTGACTGTGAATTAGGATGGTATACTGATGGAAAGGAATTCACTAGCAGATGTGATTTATCAGCCTTGTTGAGAAGTATGAGGAAATAGTAAATATGAAGAAAGTGGCATTGGATAGCTATTGTTCAGCATCATTGATAAATTTGAAGATAAAAAAAGCTATAGGTGAAGAAACAATGCTTTTACCAATAGAAAATGAGTTGAGATTCAGATAAACTAATAAGGAAATACATTTCTAGGCCATAGGGCATTCCATATGGGTGACAACTCTCTGGAATAGCAAAAAAACAAAACAAAACAAGACAAAACAAATAGTTGAGAAGTGATTAAAGATTACAGAAAAGCAAAAAGATGTGAGAGGTTCTCCCCACTAATATAACTTGTCAAAATAAAGCTGATTATTTTTGGTCACTCTTCTTACTAGTTTTTTTTTTTTTTAACTTTTCTACCTTTCCTTGTAGTTTTTGAGGGATTATAAATACCCACATTTGTGAATTTCAACTTTGAATATTCAAATTCTTTTCACATATAAATGTGTCAATTGATTTTTCTTTGCTGGGCTATTCATCATGATTGCTATTAACTAGATGTGCAAAGAGCTGATGCATCTCTTTTGTTTATCAGAGATAGTCTTGAATTTTGTTGATCTGAATGCATTCCACATTGTTCACCCCAAAAGCAGAAAATGTGAACATTTTTCTGCCTTCATTATCTTGTCAAGTAGAATTGGCACTGAATGAACATAATAAGCATTTTGCAACGGACCACTGTTTCTCAATCTCCTGATGGAGAGAGAAACTGTTTTTTTCCCTTTTCAGAATCTTTCTAAATGCTTTTATAAATAAACAGAAAGTAAAAACCACCAAAAATCAGAAGATTAACACTGGGATATCAGAAAAATGGTTTAACTAATGTCAGGTAGAGATATAAAAATGACACCTGAGAGAAATATATATCACTTCTTTCATATTTATTTATACTCTTATATACTTGTAATTTTTAAATAGTAGAAATTGTCAAAGAATGCCTTCATGGGAAAAGAGACAGAAATGTTCACTCACTCTTAGGTGAAAGAGATCTCTCGGACAGCTCATGGAATCTACATAGAGTGGGCTTATTAAAGAAAATGTATACAGTTTAAGGTTTGGGGTTCCATCATGTGGTACATATAATGAAGTGCTATTTTGAATCTTTTTTCCCGAATGACAGCAGCAGCTAGGAATCAAGAGACCTTGGCCAAATTACCTCACCTTCTGGGCCCTGAGTTACCTCCTCTTTGTATAAGTGGTTCTCAAACCTAGATGCACATTAGAATCATTTGGGAGCTTTTTAAAAAAATTATATTATTATAGGTTAGTTTTGCCTTTCTTTAAACTTAATAAAACAAAAGAACATAAAATATACTTTTTTCTGCCACCTTTTTAAGTTCAACATTTTTTCTATGGAATTTTCCTTGTTGTATGTACTAGTAATTTATTCTTTATTATTGTTGTAAAACATTCATTGTATAAATATGTCATAATTTTTCTATTTTCCTGTTGCTAGTCATTGGGTTGTTTCTAGTTAGGGGCTATGATATAGAACACTGCTGTAACAATTCTCATCTGTGCCTTATAGTATAAATACATACTCATTCATTCAGGGTAGGTACCTCATCTGTGCCTTACAGTATAAATTACATACTCATTTCTTCAGGTTAGGTACCTAGAAGTAGAACTGCTGGATCACAGGAGTTTCTTTGTTTAACTTAATGCTATTGCCAATCAATTTTCCAAAGAAGTTGTGTCAAACAGCAGCATATGAGTTCCAGTTGCTTCATATCCTTTCTGACCCTTGGTATCATCATTAAAAACATTTCAATCATTCTGGCATGTGTCATGATATTTCACTGTGGTTTCAGTTTGCACTTTCCTACTGGCTATCAATATTGAGCACTTTCTAAAAGTACTTATTGAATCTATGGGTATCCTTTTTTATGAAGTGCCTATTTAAAGTTTTTGCCCTCTAAAAGTTGATTTGCTTTTCTCTGTTAAGCTGTAGTAGTTCTTTATATATTTTAGATACAAATCTTTTGTTAAACATATCTATTGAAAAATTACTTTCCCTTTCTGTGACTTTTCATTTTCATGATGCTGTCTCTTGATAGAGAGCATTTGTTATTTTAATAAAGTCTAATCTAATAAAATACAGTTTGTTGTGGTTTATGATTAATTGTTTTGTGTGTCTTATTTAAGAAATCTTTGCCACCCTGTGGCCATTACATATTCTATGTTTTCTTCTCACAACTTTATTATTCTTAAAGCATTTATAGTTAGATTCACAATCCATTTTAAATTAAGGTTCACATTTCATTTTTCCATATGCATATCTAATCATTTATTTAAAATATTTTTTGCATTTAAGTTCATGAGATATATTGGGTTATAATTAACTTGTCTTATAATGTCCTTGCCAGGTTTTTAAAATCTGGATTATGCTGGCCTCATAAACAAGTTCGGAAATATTTCTTGTTTCTCCATACTCACAAAGAGTTTGTGTAAGAGTAGTGTTATTCCTTCTTTAAACGTTCAGAAAACATCAGCTGTCAAGCCATCTGGTCAGTTTCCCAAATCAAACTCTTGGTTGGTTACTGGAATAGCCTTCTAGTTATTCTTTAGCCTGCGTATGCCCCCCACCCCACCCTCACAAGGTTTTGCTTATTTGGTCAGTTATGAAGCCATTTTAAAGTGCAAAAGAGGAATTAAATATCATTACAAAAGATTTTCAGAGAGTATTCACATTAATTCCACAGAGGAAATTCTAGTTATGGTTTAGAAAATTAGGAATCATGTGTCATTTCTCCATTTAAGTGGATTTAAGGGTATTGAAGTGGATGGAAATGGGGAAAAAGTAGTGTGTAGGTATGATAAGTGTTTTTTCCTTTTTGTACCAAACAAAATAGGAGAGCTGTGTCTGTGATCTAAGGATGTATTTGTTTATTTGTTAGATTTCTAAAAATGTATCTTCACTAATAGGCTGCTGGGTGTTGGTAAAAATAAGCATTGTAGTTAAACAAACTAAATGGCTTGGCTCTGTTGAATTGTGAATTTTGTTTCACACAGAAATGACTGCAGTCCTATTTAGGGGAGGGGTAGATAATAAATGGGTAGGTAGTCCAGGTAACAAATATTATCACTATCTGCTAGAGGAGGAAGGGGAAAATGACTGCCTCTATTAACTTAGCAGTATATGAAGTGACTTTGAAAGGATTAGGAACTGCAGCAGGTTGGAATTTTTTAATAGGGAATCAATCTCTCTCTCCCTCACCTTTCCTCTCTGCCCCAGCTTTGACCTTCTGTACTTATATTCCAGCTCCTTTGACCTCCCTGACTCCCATAGTCCTTCCAACATAGCTTAACTACGTGGTGTAGAAGAACACCCATCTCCCAACAAATTAAATGAAAACTAGAGAGTAAAACAATTCAAATGGGCAGAAAGTAAAACCAATAAAGTCTGTCTGAAGATGTGTGATATGGTTTGGCTTTGTCCCCACCCAAATCTCAGCTTGAATTGCAGTTTCCATAATTCCCACATCGTGAGAGAGACCTGGTGGGAGGTAATTTAATCATGGGGGTGGATCTTTCCCATGCTGTTCTCCTGCTAGTGAATAAGAAATTTGATGGTTTTATAAAGGGGAGTTTCCCTGCACACGCAATCTTGCCTGTGGCTATATAAGATGTGCTTTTCTCCCCTTTCGCCTTCTGCCATGATTGTGAGGCCTCCCCAGCCATATGACACTGTGAGTCCATTAAACCTCTTTGTCTTTATAAATTACCCAATTTAGGGGAGGTCTTTATAAGCAACATAAGAACAGACTAATGCAAGGTGCTATGATGTTTCATTTGGGGTTGTTTAGAGAGTACAGACCAGGTGTGGGCCTTGGAGTGTGAGCTCCCTGGGGGACTGAGGAGACCCTAGGAGTTAGAAAAAAAATCACTGGAAAAATTGAAAGCAAACATGTGAGTTTTTAGAGAAGGTTCTGGAAGATGAAGAAGCAGTTACAACATGAATAAATTTGAGCCTCTGAACCAGGGATATGTAAATGGTGATAATTTTATGAACAAATTAAGTTACAGTTGAAGAATATTTAAGCAATGAAATGAATATGACCTGGAAATGGGTGTGAACCTGTAGCTCAAAGAGGAGAAATTTTACTTTCCTATTAATAAGGAGGCTGGGAGAATTGGCTCTGATTTTCAAGAAAGATCCAAGTACAGTCAAATTAGGAAAGGGACAGTGAAACTGCCATAAAATGCCACCACATTTGCAACTTATACCAAAAAGAACATATCCCTACAAACTCATGAGGCTTGTAACTCACTTGCTTTACAGGTAGTAAAATATTTGTACATCCCATACAGCTGACTGAAGAAATGGGGAAAGGACCTTGCAATAACATGAAGAATCATGCTCCAAGGTACACAGTCGCTTTGGGGGAATCTTCTGGTCTAATGGGTGTTAGAAGGTAGACTAAATGAAACTGCTGAAAGCCTTTTTTCAGCTGTCTTTGGCCATCTTATATGGCTGCAGCATAGCAGCCAAGACAAAGATTGTTTACCAAGCTTCAAAGCAAGTCCAATTTGGTTGGCTGTAAGAATTCCACATGTAACCTTGTGTAAGTGTCTTGACCTCTAGGGCATGATTTACAGCTTTGTCTTTTATGTACTTTTTGCATTGCTGCAGCCCAATAGGAATCCCTTGGGCCCTGATGTCAGCACTCTGGGATTTTCAGTCAGGTAACAGTGTTTCTCCGCTGTCACAAACCATGTTAAATTGTTCCAAGCTGGACTTCTGTGAAACCATGAAGCATTTTATCAGACTATTAGACGTACTGATCTTCTCTTCCACCCCACCGTGCTTGCTGGTCTCTATGAAGCCGGTGCTGATGTGCTCAGCTATTGTTCTTCCACCTGTGCCTTCCTTGTTGGGTAACCTGAGTTCACACACAGTTTCACTTCCTTTCCAGAAATGAACCAGAAATATTTTGCTCACTTGAGGTGAATGAAGTGCCTTATGAGAGAGAGGGATGTAGCTTAATCCCAGTGTTGAATGTGGCTCTTGAGATCAGTCTACACTAAAACTCAGGATAAGAATGCTTTTCCAATTCTCTCTTCTCATCCTTTGTGGTTGGTTATGCTAGAGACAAATCAGTTGTCAGGGAGTTGTTAAGTCTAAAGATTAAGCTACACTTCTAGGCAGGAGGATAACTGCTAATGACCCTCCAAAAGTCCACTTTTATAGCCCTAAATGGTAACTATTTTATTGCTTGCATGCTGGCAAGTGAAAGCACATCTAGGAGATCATGCAGGTGAGATGGGCCAGAGGGATCTCCAAAAGAAAATAGCCCAAGTCACATGTGCCCCTAACATTGCTGTTGACCATAGGTAGTAAAATCTATAAATCTATATGGACCCCCCTCTGATTCTTGCAGAGTTTGGGCCCACACTGAGCTCATTAGAGCCTCGCTGATGGGTTCATTTTTTGCTAATCCCACTGTAGTCATATCTTTCTACCCTGCTCTTCTGTCTCAGAGGTATAAAAAATGCTTACATGTCTTGGAAGGGTTGCTCTTTGATCACTTTCTTCTTTTTGTCCATAGTAGGAAATTAACAAATGTTGACTGAGTATACGAGTGAGTGAATGTTACGTATTTCTGTACAACATCAGTCAAGGGAATGTGGAAGAGCAGAGCAGCCAAGGAAAGGAAAGAAGGCTTGGAAGAATGGACTAGAGGACAAAGAGGTCCAATGGCAAAGGGATTTGAGGAATACAAATGGATACAGTTTTATAAAGGGAGTTAGAGAGTCTGTAAAACAGTGCTCCCTAGATGCTAAAAATGAAGCCATAATCTCTCCTTATCTGCTTGTGCACACCAGTGGTAAGACATAGGGAGGAAGAACTAGATATTTGACTAGTACCTGTATTGGGGGTGGGTATGGAAAGTATTCAAGGAGGTAAAGCCACCAGACCTCTAGTCACTCTTCCTTTCAGAACTTGAGTTTTTGTGCATCGATTCTCTTTCCTTAGGAGTTCTCAAGTCCATCTTTTCTCCATTCCAATGGTATGCCTTAATTCCAACCTTCACACCATTTCTTACTTTGAAGGCTAGAGTGGTCATCTAACTTATTTCTTAGCCTTCAGTAGTACTTGTCCAATCCACTACCAACATTGCTACCAGAGAGATCTTCATAAAACACAAATCCAATTGTATTACTGCCTTATTGAAAATTATTTAGTGGTCCCATTGCCCTCCAAACTTGAAGCCTGAAAGATACTTTATGATATTGTCCCACCTACCTCTTCATCCTTTTTCTTGCCAGGCCTCTGGCATTGCTGAACCATTTGTAGTCCCAGAGATTTCCAGTGAATTTCTAACCTCTGTTCCTTTCTACAAATGCCTCCATCTGCCAGGAGTCCTCTGTGTTCTTCCTTTTCATCCTCACCAGCCTCCTACTCCCATCACTTAGGTGACTCTTATTTATTCTTTTAGACCTTGTTCAGGCATCATCTTATCTGAGGAGCCTCTCTGGCATCCCCATCAGTTGAGGTTCCCTTTCTGGGAGTGAGTCTTAAGAACCCTTTATTGTAGCAGCTATGACAATACTTAAAAGCTGTTGCTAGCTTCCTTTGCTCTTTTGGACAATTAGCTTCTTAAAAGTAGAGGTTGAGGCTAAAATAGTAATGAGTGCATTGTGGGTATTCAGTAGCTATTTGAAAAAAAAAAATGAGAGAAAAATAGAAGACTACACTAGAGAGGTTGATTATTGCCTGCCCTGCTCATAGCTCCTTCTGTATCCATGTGATCCTATCCCTCAGCCTGAGTGGTTTCAGACCATCAGTGGCCTGGCTTGCAAAGACTAGCTGAGCCAATAAGATTTATTTGTTGGGGATTTTGGAATTGGGGAATGAGAAACTGAGTAAATTAGGAAAGGGAACTGGCACTGAAGGTATGATGTAGAGTCAGGATATAGAGACATGGTGGAAGCAGAAATTATACTGAGAAATTAGTTAATAGAGAAATGCAAATTGACCAAAAATGCACACAGAAAAACAGAGATGTCAGGAGAGAAAGGTCATATGAGAGACAGAGAAAGAGAATCTTCTGTTGTTCCTATCATTTTTTCTTAGATGGATTCCTGCAAAATCTGTTTTGTTTGGGGGGCTGTTTTGTTGTTGTTATTGTTGTTGTTTTTGTTGTTGTTCTTGTTTTGACAGTGTCTTACTTGGTCACCTAGGCTGGAGTGCAGTGGTGCCATCTTGGCTCACTGTAGCCTTGACGTCATAGGCTCAAGTGATCCTCCTGCTTCAGCCTGGCAACTAGCTGGGACTACAGGCATGCGCCACCACACTTAGCTAATTTTTGAATTTTTTGTAGAGATGGGGTTTTGCCATGGCCCAGGCTGGTCTCCTGGACTCAAGGGATCTGCCTGCCTCAGCTTTCCCAAAGTGCTACTATTACAGATTTGAATCACAACACCTAGTCTTTTCCTTCCCTTTCCCCTTCCCTCTCCCTCCCCCTCCCATTCCCCCTCCCCCTCCCCCTCCCTCTCCCCTTCTCCCTCCCCCTCTCCCTCCTCCTCTCCATTTCCCTCTTCTTCTTCTTCTGATAGAGTGAGTCAGGGTCTCACTCTATCGCCCAGGCTGGAGTACAGTGGCCTGATCTCAGCTCACAGCAACCTCCAACTCCACAACTCAAGCAATTCTCCAGCCTCAACCTCCTGAGTAGCTGAAACCACAGGGACACACCACCATGCTGAGCTAAAATCTCTGTACTTTAATATTAATCATTATGGGAACTAATATAAACAAACTTCTGTTCTGAGTATGCAAAGGATTCTAAACTGAAATAGCGAGAGATGAGAGAAGGGGAGAGAGAAAGAGAAGAGGGAAAGAAAGAATAAGAGCAAATAAGGATCGTTCTAGACCACCAACTTCCCTTTTCCCCTAGGCTTCTCTGTTTGCTTGGGATTTACTCCACGCCAAAAAGGAACAAGGAAACCCTCTCCATTAGCCCTGACCAGGGAGGAAGTCTGCTGAGTGTTTGACATCCATCGTTTCTCCACTCCCGTGGGCCCACCTTGGTCACTCACTGCTCCATAGCATTGTCATTGTGAATTATGCACAAATAAACAGAAGTCTGAAGAAACACCATAAATCCCTGTGCTAAGTTAAAAATGTCAAATACCTTATTGAACCCCAAACATAGTTCATAAAAGCAAAACTTTGGTAACAAAAAATAGTTCAAAGAAATATTTTTGACCTTAGAAAATTGATTAATAAATGTTTCTAAAATATGCATGAATTAAATATCAATGCTATCAAAGAAAAGATGTAGAACAAATGAGAGACAAAAATTATTTTGTTTCTAATTATGTATCTCAACAATTGTTTTACTGGTTTCTTGTGTGGTTAAAACTTAATAATTTATTATGCAAAATGGCCATGAGGATTTATAATGCCAAGAAATAGAACTCTGTTTTGCTCTTTTTTGGATTTCTCGAGAGGAATACCTTGAAGGAATGTCTCATAAGAATGTTCAAAATATTTTGAGCTACTTATTGGTATACAAAAATTTGTATCTTACATGAGATGCCAAAAAACTGATAAAAGGAAGTAATAATTTTATTTGGAAGCATGGCTAATATTTTAATACATTTATAGGCATTTATCATAATTGCCTGTTAGATATTTAATACATTTATCATAATTAAAAATTTCTGATAAAATGTTAGATGCTGGCACAAATTCATTCACTCTATGTGATAGCTGTCATGGAAAGACTTTCTTGGAAAAAAAAAGTCTTCAAAACACACTTGTGTGGGAATGACCAAAATTTCCAAGAAGGGTGGTTTTTTTTACTTGTTAATTGAGAGTTTATACTTAATTCTTGAATTCTTTCTTGATAAAAAGCAGAAGTTAGAAAACTGTCAACTAGAATGATAGATGTGCGGTACAAAATTTAATGAACATTTTGGGGAATACCATATATTTTAAAGCAGTTTCTTTTCTTAAAGAAACACATTAATGGAATGGGTTCTTTTCTACAGAAGCATTTTATTTATTATTTTTATTTTTTAACTTTAATTTTAGGTTCGGAAGTACACGTGCAGGTTTGCTGCATAGGTAAACTCGTGTCACAGGGATTTTTTATAAAGATTATTTTGTAACCCAGGTACTAAGCCCAGTACCCAATAGTTATTTTTTCTGGTCCTTTCCCTCCTCCCAACCTCCAACCTCAAATAGACACCAGTGTCTGTTGTTTCCCTTTTTGTATCTGTATATTCTTATCATTTAGCTCCCACTTATAAGGCAGAGGATGTGGTATTTGGTTTTCTGTTCCTCTGTTAGGTTGCTAAGGATAACGCCCTCTATCTCCATTTATGTTCCTGAAAAAGATATAATCTCATTCTTTTTTATGGCTTGATAGTATTCCATGGTGTATATATACCACATTTTCTTTATTCAGTCTGTCATTGATGGGCATTTAGGTTGATTCCATGTCTTTGCTATTGTGAATAATGCTGCAATGAACATTCGTATCCATGTGTCTTTATGGTAGAATGATTTATATTCCTCTGGATACATACCCAGTAATGGGATTGCTAGGTTGAATAGTAGTTATGTTTTTAGCTCTTTGAAGAGTCGTCATGTGGTTTTCCAAAATGGTTAAGCTGATTAACACTCCCACCAACAGTGTAAAGTGTCTGTTCATGTTCCTTGCCCCACTTGTAACAGGGTTGTTATTTCTTGTTAATTTGTTTAACTTTCTTACAGATGCTGGCTGTTAGACCTTTGTCAGATGCAGATGCTGATGCTTTTTTTTTTTTTTTGGCTGTACAGAAGCTTTTAAGTTTAATTAGCTCCCACTTATCAATTTTTGCCTTTGTTGTGATTCCTTTTGGTGTCTTTGTCATGAAACCTTTGCCTGTTCCTATGTTCAGGATAGTATTGCCTCATTGTCCTCCAGAGTTTTTATACTTTTGGGTTTTACATTTAAGTCTTTAATCCACCTTGAGTTGATTTTTGTATATGGTGTAAAAAAGGGGTCCAGTTTCAATATTCTGTGTATGCCAGTTATCCCGACACCCTTTATTGACTACAGAGCCCTTTCCCCATTGCTTATTTTTGTCAGGTTTGTTGAAGATCAGATGGTTGCAGGTATGCAGCCTTATTTCTGGGCTCTCTATTCTGTTCCAGTGGTCTGTGTGTGTGTTTTCATAACAGTACCATGATGTTTTGGTTACTGTAGCTCTTTTACAGGAGCATGTTAGCTGTATTGTTCTTTATTAAGAATACTATAGCTAATATAAACAAAATCAAATTACATATATTCATAGAAAGTTTAGAGAACTCATTTTTTCATCAAGAGCCACTAATTTCTTTTTTTAATTTTTTTTTTTATTTTACTTTAAGTTCTGGGATACATGTGCAGAACATGCAGGTTTGTTACATAAGTATACATGTGCTTTGGTGGTTTGCTGTACCTAACAACCCATGATCTAGGTTTTAAGCCCCTCATGCATTAGGTATTTGTCCTAATGGTCTCCCTCCCCTACCCCTCAACACTGACAGGATGTGATGTGATGTTACCCTCCCTGTGTCTACATGTTCTCATTTTTCAACTCCCACCTATGAGTGAGAACATGCAGTGTTTGGTTTTCCATTCCTGTGTTAGTTTGCTAAGAATGATGGTTTCTAGCTTCACCCATGTCCCTTCAAAGGACGTGAACTCATCCTTTTTTATGGCTGCAGAGTATTCCATGGTGTATATGTGTCATATTTTCTTTATCCAGTCTATCATTGATGGGCATTTGGGTTGGTTCCATGTCCTTCCTATTGTAAATAGTGCTGCAATAAATATGCATGTGCATGTGTCTTTATGGTAGAATGATTTATAATCCTTTGGGTATATACCCAGTAATGAGATTGCTAGGTCAAATGTTATTTCTATTTCTTGATTCTTGAGGAATTGCCACGCTGTTTTCCACAATGGTTGAACTAATTTACAGTCCCACCAACACTGTAGAAGTGTTCTTATTTCTTCACATCCTCACCAGCATCTGTTGTTTCCTGACTTTTTAATAATCGCCATTCTAACTGGCATGAGATGGTATCAAATTATGGTTTTGATTTGCATTTCTCTAATGACCGGTGATGATGAGCTTTTTTTCATATGTCTGTTGGCTGCATAAATGTCTTCTTTTGAGAAGTCTCTGTTCATATTCTTTGCCCACTTGTTGATTGGGTTGTTTGTTTTTTCTTGTAAATTTTTTTAAGTTCTGTGTAGATTCTGTATATTAGACTTTTGTTGGATGGGTAGCTTACAAAAATTTTCCCCCATTCTGCAGGTTGTCTGTTCACTCTCATGATAGTTTCTTTTGCTGTGCAGAATCTCTTTAGTTTGATTAGGTAAGGGCCACTAATTTCTAAATGTTAATCCACTGTAGGACATATAAAAAGAAAACTAAATAACTTGATTTTTTTCTGAAAAATAAGAAATGTTCAACTCATCCATTTAAAATCCCAATAGAGAAAGGTTTCATAACCACCAATCCTGTGAAAAGTAAAAGGATAATAAAGGAATATTACAAGTGATTCTATGCACACAAATTCAATAACGTAGATAAAATGGGCCAATTCCTTGAAAGACACAATCTGCCAAAACTCATACAAGAAGAAATAGACAATCTGAATAGACCTATATTTAAAGAAATTTAATCAGTAATTAACAACATTCCAAAGCAAAAAGCATCAGGTCCAAATGAGTTCACTGGTGAATTCTACCAAATATTTAAGGAAAACCGTATACTGATTCTCTACAATCTATTTCAGAAGACATAAGCAGATATACTTCCTCTCTAATTCTATGAGGCCAGCATTACCCTAATGCCAATACCAAAGATACTATACATAGTATTTGCATATAACTTGCACACATCTTCCTGTATCCTTTATAATGTCTAGATTACTTGTAATACCTAATACCATATAAATGCTTTCTAAATAGATGTTATACTATATTGCTTTTTAATTTGTATTATTTTTATTGTTGTACTGTTAGTTTTGTTATTTTGTTCTGAATATTTTTTATACACCATCATTTGAATCTGTGGATGTGGAACCCACAGATATAGAGGGCTGACTTCATGTAGAAATTCTGAAAGAGTTGACAAAAAAACCTCCTGGAACTAACAAGCAAGGTTGCAGGTTACAAGGTTAATATATAAAAGTTAATTGCTTTTCTTTATACCATGAATGAACAAGTGGAATTTGAAATTAAAAACACATTTTGCACCCCTCCACAAAAATACTTAAGAATAAATCTAACAAAATATGTTTTTATGACTTATCTCCTCTTGTATAAAGTTTTTGTTGATTATAAATGTAAAGCTGATATGAGGTTATAGATTAGGAAAACTACAAAAATCTAATGAAAAAAGTTTGATGAAAGATATCAAAGAAGAATTGAATAGAAAGATATTCTAGTCTATTGAAAATAAGACAATATTATGAAGATATCAGTTCTTCCCAACTTGATCAATAGGTTCAATGCAAATCCAATCAAGATCCTAGCAAGATATCAACAAACTGATTCTAAAGTTTTTACGATGAAGCATGGCCGGGTGCAGTGGTGCATGCCTGTAATCCCAGCACTTTGGGAGGCTGAGATGGATGGATCACTTAAAGTCAGGAGTTTGAGACTAGCCTGGCCAACATGGTGAAAACCTGTCTCTAGTAAAACTACAAAAATTAGCCGGTGTGCTGGTGCACGCATGTAATCCCAGCTACTAAGGAGGGTGAGGCATGAGAATCACTTGAACTTGGGAGGCAGAGGTTGCAGCGAGCTGGGATAGTGCCACTCTACTTCAAACTGAGCCACGGTGTGACACTGTGCCTTATGCCCCCTTAGGAAAAAAAAAGTTTATACAGTGAAGCAAAAGGCCAGAATTGCCAACTATTGAATAAGAATAAAGTTGAAGGACTGGCACTACTCCGCTTCAAGACATACTTTAAAGCTACATTAATGAAGGCAGTGTGGCATTGGCAAAAGAATAGGCATATAGAGCAATGGAACAGAATAGCCAAGAAATATACCCACATAAATATAGCCAACACATCTGTGTTAGCCAGGGTTCTCTAGAGGGACAGAACTAATAGGATAGATGTATATACGAAGGGGAGTTTATTAAGGAATATTGACTCACATAATGACAAGGTGAAGTCCCACAATAAGGCATCTGCAGGCTGAGGAGCAAAGAAGCCAGCCTAAGTCCCAAAACCTCAAAAGTAGGGAAGCCAACAGTGCAGCCTTTAGTCTGTGGCTGAAGCCCCAAGAGCCTTGCTGGTATAAGTCCAGGAGTCCAAAAGCTGAAGAACTTGGAGTCTGATGTTTGAGGTCAGGAAGCATCCAGTATAGGAGAAAGATGAAAACCAGAAGACTGAGCAAGTCAAGTCCCTTCCAACTTCTGCATGCTTTATTCTAGCTGCACTGGCAGCTGATTAGATGGCATCTGCCCAGATTGAGGGTGTGTCTGCTTCTCCCAGTCCACTGACTCAAATGTTAATCTCCTTTGGCAACACCCTTGCAGACATACCCAGGAACAATACTTTGCATCCTTCAATCTGATGAAGTTGACACTCAATGTTAATCATCACTCAATCTTTGATAAAGAAGCAAAGACAATACAGTTGAGCAAAGGTAGTATTTTTAACAAATGGTCTGAAACAACTGGACTTCCATATGCAAAAAAAAAGTGAATCTAGACACAGATCTTGCACCTTCTCAAAAATTAAAATGGATCACCAACCTAAATGTAAAAATGCAAAACTATAAAATTTCTAGAAGATAACATCAGAGAAATCCTAAATGACCTTGGGTACAAAAATGACTTTTTAGATACAATACCAAATGTATAATCCATCAAATAAATAATCGGTAAGCTGAACTTCATTAAAATTAAAAATTGTTGCTTTGTGAAACACAATGTCAAGAGAATGAGAAGACAAGCCACAAACTGAAGGAAAATATTTGCAAGACACATCTGATGAGGACTGTTATCCAAAATATACAAAGAACTCTTAGAACTCAAAATAAGAAAATGAACAACCAGGTTAAAAAATGGGCAAAAAACAGACACCTCAACAAAAACAATATATGGATGCTTATGAAAAACATATGAAAGATATTCAAAATTATATGTTCTTAGGGAATTATAAACTTAAACAACAGTGAGATACCACTGCCTACTAATGAGAATGACCAAAATTCAAAACTCTGACAATAGCAAATGCCGGCAAGGGTGTGAAACAATATGAACTCTCATATATTGCTGGTGGGAATGCAAAATGGTACAATCACTTTGGATGGTAATTTGGCAATTTCTTACAAAACCAAATATACTCTTTACGTACAATCCAGCAGTTGTGCTCCTTGGTATTTACCCAAGTGAACTGAAAACTTATATCCACGGAAAAGCCTGCACATGGATGTTTATAGCAGCTTTGTTTATAATTGCCAAGATTTGGAAGCAATGAAAGATGTCCTTCAGTAGGTGAATGGATAAATAAACCTGGACCATCTGGGCAATGGAATATTATTCAGCACTGAAATAAAGAGCTATCAAGTCATGAAAAGGCATGGAGGAAACTTAAATGCATATTACTAACTGAAAAAAGTCAATTTGAAAATACATATTTATGACTCTAGCTATATGACATCTGGAAAGGGTAAAAGGGGAGATAGTAAAAAGATCAGTTGTTGCCAGAGGTTATGGTGGAGGGAGCAGAGAACAGATGAAGCCGAGAAGACTTTTAGGGCAGTGAAATTATTCTGTATGATGCTATAGAGGTGAATACATGTCATTATGCATTTGTCCAAGCCCCAACATCAACAATAAACCCTAATGAGGCTGGGTACAGTGGCTCACACCTGTAATGCTAGCACCTTGGGAGGCCAAAACTTCAAGACCAGTTTGGGCAACATGGTGAAAACCTGTCTCTACAAATACAAAATATTAGCTAGGCATGGTGGCACATGCCTGTAGTCCCAGCTACTTGGGAGGGTAAGGTGGGAGGATCACTTGAGCCTGAGAAGTCAAGGCCACAGTGACCCATGATTGTGTCACTGCAATTCAGCCGGGGCAACAGAGTAAGATCTTGTCTCAAAATAAAATAAATAAATAAGCTCTAATGTATACTATGGACTTTGGGTGCTAATGGTATGTCAGTGCAGGTTTATCAGTTGTAACAAATTTACTACTCTAGTGAGGATGTTGATAATGAAAGAGAAAGAGGTTGTGTATATGTGTGTGTAGATAGAGATATATGGGAACTCTGTACTTTTTGCTCAGTTTTACTGTGAACCTAAAACTTCTCTAAAAAAAATTAAGTGTACTAACTTAAAAAAAAACTGACTAGAGAACTATATTTAATAAGCACAGAAAATAATACATTGTTTTGATTACATGTTATAACCAATTTAGGGAAAAGTGGCACTCTCCTGGTCACTAGTTCCTCTTGCACACTCCATTTTCAAGGTCTCAACTTTCAAAACTTGTATCATTATCTATTCCTCCCCTAGGTCTAACAAAAGGAACTTGGTAAAAATACATGAAAAATTTTACAAATGCAATGTTATAATATGCACAATAGTTCCGTTGATTTTATTGTTAAGAAACTGTTATCCTTTAGGACTCAACTAAGAACTGTCTAACACGACTGAATGGAATTCAACTATTCAACAAACCAAGTAATAACTTACTGTTTTAGCATCTCTGAAGTCTTTGAATCTAGTCAAAATTAATTTTCTCCTGAAACTGACAGAGATCTCTAAATAGTCTTGATTCAGTCCCAATCCTAAATCATGATTCATTTGTTGATTTATATGTCATATAAGACCTACAATTATCACTAACTTGCCAATAATTTATTATTGATTATGTAGTCACAGAAATGCTAAGATAATGAATTCTATTATAATTTCATGAATTGAATTAAAATTTTTGAAGTGAAAAAGGTCTTAGGAATAATCTTATAAAACACTTCATTTTACAGATCAGGGAAATGAGTGACAGTAAATTTAGTGACCTGATCAAGGTGTCTTAGCTCATTAGCAGCAAACCTGAGATTGGAACACAATTTTCCTAACTCCATAAATCAAGAGTTAAGTCCATAGAATATACAAAGCGTTGACCTGAAAAGGGAAATGGGAAAATATATGTAGACTTAATGCTTTTATCAATCAAAATTTTCAGCAATATTAATTATTAATATGACCAAAAGGAGTTAATTTATTAACTCAAACTTTCTTGGACTTGACATAGCTCGCTTGTCATGGCAGTGCACTGTAACACAACTCAAGGAAACAAGAAATTTACTGTAGGATGTGATCTCAGTTAGGTCTGTCAAAATAGAAGCCAGCTCTATTTAGAGAGCAGGTGTGTTATTGGGAAAAACATACTAACTTTACACTTTGAGTATACTCCAATGCAGTACTCAATTACTGACAAAGAGAAGAGAAGAAATATGCTGAATATTTAATAATATGCTGTTTTGTGGTTTTTCCTAAACCTCAATGTGGAGACAATATTTGTTTGTCTTCAGTGATGATATTTGGTGCATTATGTTCCATTTAGTATTCATTCTATGCCATGTTGAAATCATTAGTGCTATGAGAAAAGGAATAAAACAAAACTATAGTTGTTTATGGTCCTAGAGAAGAGAAGCAATGTTTTCATTAGGGTATAAATCAGTGTTCACAGATAGAATGCATCTTCACCAGACAAGAGAATAATAACTTACTCCCTTTATTTGAGCTTGTGTCCCTTTGATGACTCTTCCTAAAATGACTAAGATGACTCTTCCTTCAGGTTAAAGAAAGAACATATTTGAGTGTTTTTCTCACTTCGCTCAATTCATTGATTCACTCCCCATCTTATAACAGAGGACTGAAGAACTTTTGTTAAAATATTTTCAGATTCCCATAAAAATCAAGGCTGAAAGCTCCCTACCTTGAACTTCATTCAAATATTTTGAATCTCCCTGCGTGACATTTCTCTCTCTTACCTAGTCCCCAAAAGCTATTCTAATTTTAACTTTTTCCTTGACAAAGGAACTTTTTCTCTTCTAAAGAGAAAAAAAAAAAAACACCTTGATTTTAGAACTAATACAATGATGTAAGCACAAGCAAGCAGTGTATTGACTTTTTTCTGTAATTATTCCTTATTTCTATTTAAGTTGATATTGACGTTTAGGAAGTGTGTTATCAGATCTTGAAAATTAAGCTCTAAATGTAAACATTGCTTTTGTCACATGATGAAATGCTAAAACATTATTTTTCTTGTCACAGTCCCTTATATTGTTGAACTATCAGGCAAATTCCTTATACTTTGGTATAAGGAATTTGCACCAAGCATGCAAATAACTTTGAAAAACCATTAGGTGGCAGAAATTGTGTATCGATTGGCCATTCTTAATGTTTACAATTTCTCCTTCCATACTCTCCTGCTTTATGCTCTGCTGCTTTTCAGCACTGATGAGGAGAGTGCTATTGCCTTACAAAAGCAGTTACTCTGAGATGGTGTGCAGACTTTCATTACCCAGCAAAGCAAACCAGAAAGGAGGGACAGGATCATTTTACAAAAAGTGAAATAATTTATGTGAGAGGTATTTGTGATTGCAAAATAACATAGTAAAAATGTAAATCCAATGTATTAAATTATTATTACGAGTTGTTGAAGCCAGGATAATAGACTGGCAGGCAGGAGCACTTATTTCTAGACTCAACCCTGCCACTAACCACTTACATGATTCTGGGAATAGCATTTAATTATCGTTTTCTCCTGTGCTTGTATCACTGCATAAATTAGTCTAACACCAAACCTATTGTGTTATAATTATTTGCCTATGTATCTTTCTCGCCTATCAAAATTACATTTTCCTTAAGTATAAGAACCACATTATACACATTTCTCCATCACTCATGCACAGCTCTGTTCCTGATACAAAGTAAGTGCTTAAAAGAACTTAGAGTTGATGAATACATTTAACCAATCTTTGCATCTGAGATCTTATGGCTTAATTCTCATAAAGTCTAGTTAAGACCCCAGGTACAAAGCCTGGTGGCTGTTTTTTTTCACATATGATTTAAAATAATCTCTGTGTAAGGAAGTGAGATAGAGAATATAAGGTGCAAGGGATTATTTTACAGATAAAACCTCTGTGAAATATCAGCAGCAGTCTTACTCAGGAGAGATATTTTATAAGATCACTGTCAAAGTTTAAACATATGCATGTGAAGCTCCCACTGAAATGGGAGTTACACATGTCAGCGTCTGCCAAATTGAGCCTGCCTTTCCTATTTCTGTCAGGCAACTCACCTCCCACATGAAAACCACCACAAATGACTGCACATCCTATTTTTAAATGCATTTTTAGGGTGTGCTCTTGAGTGAGCACCAGTTCTAGCTGTCCATTCCTTGTGATATAGATTTCATTTGGGTCAAGTTGTTGGAGCACTGTGTTTAGAAGAATCCCATCAGAAGTTTTTCGAGCCAACGTCTATGTTCAATAGAAGCATGTGTTCTTTGTTCAGGTTGTGGTCATACATGTGCCAATCGTTTGTCCTCTCTGTTGAGTATGTTTGATAGGTTTGATAATAATGATGTCTAATATTTATTAAACACCTACTATAACAGGAACTCCTACAAAGCATTTTACGACCATTAGTTCATTTGATCCTTTCAATAAGGCTCTGAAATATGTACAAAAATCACTATTATACAGTTGGGGAAACTGATGTTCAGAGGTGTTAAATAATTTGTTCAAGATTATTTGTGTGTCTATACAGTAGCTCGTCTGCCATTTAAACACAAGCCATCATTTTCCAGGGCCTGTACACCTGACACTAATACATACTAATCCAGATATATTCACCATGAAGAATCTTGTTTCTCTCTGATATCAACAACAACAACAACAAAATTTTTGACACTATGGAGGCTCTCAAGTCCTCTTCCATCTGTCATGGCCTTTTCTTAAAGGGAAAAACTGACTACAATACTCAGGGGACTCTGCTGCCTTTCTGAAACGGACTTGAAATGGTATATCTCCAACATATGCACCTTTAAAAGGTATAAGTTTGGAAGCTAGGGGAGGCTGTGGGATTACTGAGTTAATTGCTATTTCTTCTCTTTTTCTCCAGTGAAGATATTAGCCATGATATTATCTGACAAATGCTTTTGCTTGGAATGTAGTTGCTTCTTTAGTAAAAATCTCAATAAGATGGAGCCTACATCTTGTTACCAGACCATACCTCCAAATCCCATGTATATTGAAGGGCACAATGGGTACCCATTTAAACTCAAGGTCTGCGTCATAAAATACAGGAAAAAAACCTTTGACTTAGAAGGGTTGTTTTTGAGATGTGTCTTGCTATGTTGCACAGGCTGGAGTGTAGTGTCTTCAGAAGGTGCCAACACAGTGCACTACAGCCTTGAATATCTAGCATCAAGGAATCTTCCCATCTCAGCGTCCTGAGTAGCTGGACCACTTTGAAGACGGAAGTAGTAAAATAACCTCACTCACATTTGTCCTCATATGACTTACCATCATTACATCTTTACATAGCTCCCCTTGCATATTTATTTTGTACAGAAAGGTAACATTACAACCCTGTCAGATTCAATAGGTATTTTTTTTTTGCAAAACCAATATATGCTAGTATCTGTGCCAGATAATATTAGCTACGAAATAGACCCTGAGCAAATGAGCTGATCTATTCAATACCATTATTTGATAGCATTCATTAGCATGTATGTTGAACAAAAACAACAGTTTGGAGGTTGGTATAATTAATATTTAGATGTTTTAAAACATCTTGAGCTTCTCATAAGACCATTTCTAGCACTGAAAGACTCATACAAGCAGAATATGGATTTTTACCATCATGTTTGTTATGGTTAGGGTCACCTGGTTTGCTGGGACAGTTCATGCTGATACTTCTTTTTATTTTTTTTTTGAGACAGAGTCTCAAACTGTCACCCAGGCTGTAGTGCAGTGGCGCGATCTTGGCTCATTGTAATCTCCGCCTCCTGGGTTCAAGCAATTCTCCTGCCGCAGCCTTCCAAGTAGCTGGGACTACAGGTGTGCACCACCACGCCCAGCTAATTTTTTTGTATTTTTAGTAGAGACAGGGTTTCACCATGTTGGCCAGGATGGTGTCTTGATCTCCTGACCTCAGGTGATGTGCCCACCTTGGCCTCCCAAAGTGCTGGGATTACAGGCGTGAGCCACCGCACCTGGCCCATGCTGATATCTCTTGTCTCAGTTCAGTTATTAATAGGATCCTATTTTACTTTCAAAATTGCCCTGATTTAGATGACAAGCTATGTTATTATCTTAGTATTGGCACGTGCCATAACTCAGACAAGCTCAAGCATGCTGTGACTCAGCAGTATGGCTGAAATTGGGATCAAGAGGAAAATCTCAACAGAATTGGGAATGGATGCAAGAGTGGAAAGATCTCATAAAACTGAAACACACTAAAAAGTCCCAAAGTGGTGTGTTTTTGTTCTAGAGGGTGTTACACAAAATCTGATATGGTGGATGGGACCATCAATAGGCAATTCTCAAAATCAACCATAAGATCTAGTTCTGCTTAGGATAAGATTAAATATGAGTGACTGTGCACAGAACAGTTGATTGTGATAGTGATGGTGGACATATACAGGCAGAAGCTGTGTGTGTTAGGGCCCCCAAAAGTGGTCTGACTTAAGGCACATCCTGGCCTGGGAAGGAGACTAAGATGCTAGTTGAGAGAACTAAAACATAGACTTTATTGTGTGGATTAGGAATACAGCAGAAAGTAAGAGAGGGTTACAATGTGGTGGGTTAATTTCAGGTATACTGGATATTAGGTGAACAACAGAAAGACCAACGGCAGATTCAATCCACCGTTTTTGCTGCATCTCCTCTGATTAGTATTGGCTCAAGAAAGAGACAGACGTGACTAAATGACGGGTAGAAGCAATCATAGTAACTACAGATGGAAGGGGCTGGAAAAGGGCTAAGTCTCTCCTTGGGGAATAAGGAACAAATTCAAGAACTAGATTTCAAGGCAGGGTACTTGATACATATTTGCTGTTTTATAAAGATTTATTGAGTGAATGAATGCCCAAATGGTGTGATTTTACCACTGAGAAAACCCCAAATGAACAGAACTGTTAGTATAAACGCAAGCCAGAGGTCCTTCACATCCCTTGTAAGTTGCATTCCTAGGTATTT